>OW964833.1:20577603-20607603 GCA_943142095.1 Ophonus ardosiacus | reverse complement strand
TATCATTTTAATTCACCAATTATGTCAATATGCCGTAACTATAATTTATTTTGTTCCGATTTGGATTTTGCACTAAGTTTAAATGTTTTAAAATCTACTCTTGATAATTTATTGTAATTTCAATTTCACTTTATATATTTTGCTTATTTATTGTATGTTTCTCTATTCGTATTTTTATATATGATATTATTATGTAATTGAGCTATGCTTGTTGAATATTAAAGATATTAGCTTTGTTCGATGACATGTACTAGGCCGCCCTAGTGTTAACTTTCTTGCACTAACATGTTTTATGAGAAACGGGCAGCTTCTGGCAGGCTGTTCGATGACAAAAATTTTAAGAACTAGTGCTCACTTTTCTGACCTGACTCGCGAGGTAGTGTAGAAAGTGCAGACTAGGAGTCGGGGTAGCTAAATGTTGTTCGGTAGACATTTTTTCTATCCTATCTACACATCTTTTTATTTAACCTAAAATTTTGTTTTGCTATATAAAGAATTAATTAATATATCTGTCTCTGAATCTGATGAAGAATCAAGTGATGATTGATCTTCGTCAGAATCGTTTATTAGTTCACTATGCTCTTTAAAACAGATATTTCTGCAGTCACTTTTTTTGCAGCTTTATGATATGACTGTGTTTATAAACAACCTAACCTTTTATACCTTTGGCTATGCTTGGCTTGATTACTCACAGCTGAGCAAACTTGCCCAAATATACACTAGTGTGAATAAAACTCGATTTCTGGACTGACATTATCTTTATTGAAAACACAAAATTTGTTTCACAACGTTTCGGATGCTAAGATCTGCTTCCGTCATCAGGTGAACTGATACTAATTTACATTTAAATTAGTATCAGTTCACCTGATGACGGAAGCAGATCTTAGCATCCGAAACGTTGTGAAACAAATTTTGTGTTTTCAATAAAGATAATGTCAGTCCAGAAATCGAGTTTTATTCAGATTAATACATTATCTTGCGAGTTAAAGTTTAAAGACAAGTTAAATACACTAGTGTGTTTTATGAAACCACAAGAATTAGACTGTACTAGTGTACACTACACTGCACTGCACTATTTTGCTCTACACTTCAAGCACTTCTCATCGAATAGAGCTATTATTATTAATATCAGATTGAAGCATTAGGCAATCATTAATGTTGGCAATTGAATTAAATATTTTTAAATCACCGGCAAAGAGGAGTTTCTCACAATTGATGACATCGGTTATATCGTTAATAAAGATTAGGAAAAGAAGTGGACCTAGGTTCGAGCTTTGAGGTACTCTTGACGTTGGTGAAAATGAAGAAGATTCATGTCCAAGAAATTTGACAAACATAGATCTATTACTAAGATAAGAATGAAGAAGACAATTTAAGGGAGAAGAAACAGAGAAGAGTGAAGTTTTTGAAGCAAGATTGAGTGGTCAACCTTAGAAAAGTCCGCAAAGGTAGTATCAACTTGGCCATTGTTGTTAAGATTAGAAGATATAAAATGGGCGAAATAACATAAATTACTTGACGTAGATGTTTTTTGCATAAATCTATGCTGGGAAAGTGATAGGCGATTTTTAATTAAATTATAAATTGTAGAAAAAATAATTTTTTCGAATACTTTGCCAAAATTGAATAGGACAGTAATAGGTCTTTAATTTTTTATGTCGTTACGTTCACCAGACTTGTATATTGAAGTTATTCTTGACCGTTTTCAGATATCGGGGAAAGTATTTGTTGAAAGTGATATGTTAAGAAAATGATGAAGAGCAAAGGAAAAAAGATACGCATAGTCCTTAAGTAAGAGCTTGGGATGAAATCAGGACCGCAAAAAAGATTAGATTTCCGATTTTTAAAAGTTATTTTGATTTCTTCACGACAGATATTAGTAAGTGTTATTTGATCATAAAAACATGAAGAAGAATCAGGAAGAAAATGATGAGATGAAGTGGATACAGAGTGAAAATGTTTAGCAAAACCTTCAGCAATATTTTGAGGAGTTGATAATGACTCATTATTATAATGTATTGTTGAGGGGAATGAAGGACCTTTTCTCTTATTATTGATATATTTCCAAAAGTTTTTAGGATTATTGATAATTGATAATTCATTGTAATAGATGTGATTTGCATTAGAAATTTTAATGTCATTTTTACTTCCTTGTACGGAGTAAAGGAAGTATTGTAATCGCGAAAAATTTCGGTTTCCAGATTTTAACGGAAATATCTATTTTGACCATCCCTGAATCCATTTTGACTAATTTCGTCGTGACGTCTGTACGTACGTATGTACGTACGTATCTCGCATAACTAAAAAACGGGAAGCCGCGGAAAGTTAAAATTTTGTATTTGGGACTGTTATAACATCTAGTTGTGCACCTCCCTTTTTGGTCATTACATAACTTTCGAAAGTGGTACTTTACTTGAAGCCTGTAATAGATTTTAATGAAAAACTATATTAAAATATAATCCAAAACTTTTCAAATTTGATATATAAAATTTTTATATCAATGGGAATAACATAATAGATTTTAGTTAAAAATGATCTACCTGGAAGTGGTACTTTACTTGATGCCTATAATAATTTTAATGAAAAACTATGTTAAAATATAATCCAAAACTTTTAAAATTTGGTATATAATACTTTTTTTAGACGACCATTGTGATAAGTATAACATATCAACATAGTGTCCTAACACTGAAAGTTGAACTTATCACATTACTGTTACGATATTTTCATATCGTAATAGTGGACACGGTTGCTAGGTTACTATGTCATTATTTTCTGGCTATATGTATACATTATTCATTTGTCAACTGTCCGTACGTTTGAACCTAAATTTCAGTTTTGAAAAAAAGTAAAATTTATTTATGCTCGTCTAAAAAATAATGTTCATAACTTGTATGAAATACAAATATCTTAGCTCGTGTGTATTGACTTGCACTCCGCTACGCGACGTGCGTCAATTTATACTCGCATGATATTTGGTATATTTCATAACTTGTTACGAAAATAACTATATATCAATGGGAATAACATAATAGATGTTGGTTAAAATAGTCTAAACGGAGGTGATACTTTACTTGAAGCTGTAATCAGTTTTTCTTGAAAAAAATTAAGACAAAAAATAACAAAAAAAAATAAAGAATATAATGTCAATGTCAAATTATGTGAAATACGTGCAATTTTATGATTGGGTCTGCTATAATACATATTTTAATTATTAAAAAAATATTTATAAGTTTAACAGGCGTACAAGGAAGTCATGTGGTGTCCAGATCAGATATTTTATTTTTGCTCGACAGTATTTAAATTTTTCAAGATACATTTATGTGGGAACTTTTTATGCATTTTAAGATAATGATTTTTTTTCCTAATATCTGTTCTAATTTGTGATGTTATCCACACCGGTGAAAATATTTTACAAGAGCGTTTGACAGGAACGCATATATCAAAGAAGTCATATAAAACTGAATAAAATTATTTATAAGCTAAATTAATGTCATTAAAATATAGTAATGAATTCCAGTCAAATTCACTTATAAGATTATCCAATTTAGGATAATCGGCACGTTTAAAATCATAAGAATTAACATTATTTCTCTGACAAAATGGAATTTTTTTAAAGTAAAAATTATCAAGTGTTATATTTAATGTGGGATAATCCGTCTTCATGATTAGAGTCTGGCTATTTTGATAATAGATATTAAGGTTTTCAGATGCTTTGTTGGACAGAGACGAATTTAGTTTTTTTTTTTTCTTAGGTATAGCAGGTGCACCATTTTTATATGGGATAAATAGATCATTTTCACCTTTAGATTTCCTTTCCTGTAGTTCCAATCTGAGCCGTTTGTATTGTTGAAGCTGCATCGGGGTTTTATCGTTATTTAAATAAATATTATTGTGTTCAGGAAAATTGCGCGCCTTTTTCCCATTGCGAAGTACTTTCATAGCATCTTCAGGGTTAGAGAAACATACTTTAATTAAACGAGATTTCCACTGGAGTTATTTGATGATTTAGCACCAAGTCTGAAAGATTTCGTGGAACTAGTATTTACATCAGGGGCAACCTTGTTAATTATGTCATTAGTGATTGTAGATAGATTTTCATTATTATTTTCAGGAACACCCGAAATAATTATATTTCGTTTTCGATGTTTACGTTGGTTAATTTCATCTATAACTCTTTCAGTTATGTTCAATTCTCCACCACGTTCATGACTGGTTTTAAGATCTTGAATATCAGATTTAAGTTCGACTAGTTGAGTTTGAAGATCAATTATAAGTTGTTTAAGGGTGAATATTGTGTTGATATAATTAAGGCATGTATTGCAGTCAATTTTTACTGAGCGAGTGTTGGTTTGCGTGAAGCGTGTAGTATCATCAGGGGTTAATCGAACATACTAGAGATGGACTGGTTTCTGACATCCGTCATTGAATAGATTTGTCATTCTCATTACTGATATTTTTATTGCAGTTGGAACACAACGACATGACTGAAAGTGACGATGCTCGGGAAGGTTCGGATAATTCGTAAAGACAAATAAGATATGACTCCAATGCTAATTGCCGTGTGCTCAGCACAATTAATTTAATTATTTAAGTCTGTAAATATTTAGCAAAGTCAGACTCACCAAAAATTTGCGTATATCGACCTTATGTACACAACACGAAATAGTAAAAGCACCTATAATTAAAACACTAGAAGTTCTTTACAACACAATCGGCGAATAAGAAAGTCACTTTCAATATCAGAGAACATTTTGGAAAAATCACATGTTTACTGATATTTAAGAATAAATAAGTGACAGCACAAAACAATATGTATATTTTCTCACAATATCTGGTATATCATAATTATACATATAATAAACTTTTATCTATCTTCCCTCTCGCGAAGCGAAACGTATGTAATCATGTAAACAATAATTTTGGACTTTTTCATTTACACTTTTGTTCCATAATAAATTGGGTAGAAATTGCAGTCATATGAAAATTTTACCATTGTATTCCCCATTGCTGGGTATGCCAATCTGTTTTGCAGATGTAGGTAATGATGATAACATATTCGTATCGTGTGTGCGTTTACCAGGCTTCACCTCACGGGCACTCATTGCTGGCGTGGAGATTGTACCTTAGGGGTCACTTTTGTGCCATTAAAAATTCGAAATAATTATTGACAAAAAAATAGCTGCTGATACTAAATGTTAATAATTACAACCAAGTGTGTCCCCGGATTGATGTTACAAGAGGTGTGCGGAATTAAAAATCTTTGAATCTTAATATGAACTTTTGGAACTAAGCCTTGTTTGGTTTGAACCTTATTTTTAGTTTACTTTCGGTTTTTTAAAATCAAGTAGGCCTTGACCGTTGAGCAAAAACTATTTTCGTTTCAGGGTAAAGTACAACAATATGCTAAAATATTACAAAGAAAAGATGTTCAGAATAAAAAATTATGGCGTTATTGCAATTTTTTTGAATGATGATTTGTCAATTTTGTTTCAGGCAAAGTGCCTTTTCTATACACAATACGCCAAAATTTTACTAAGAAAAGTTAAATTATAGACTTATATAAAATTTCAGGAAGATCTATCTACTTTATTAACCTCTTATAACATCAATCCTGAGACACGCTGTATGTATAAAGTTAACTAGTTGATATGTGTCTGGCTTAATGCAAGAAGTAATATCGACATCTAGTAGTTACATAAGTGATTTAAAATCATCAAGAAACTTTCTTTAATGATAATACTGAAACTACCTTTCTGTGACCATGATAATTGACAATGTATACAATTAATGTTAATTACAAATGTCGTTAATATAACTAATATTTGAGTCTTTTATGTTGTACTTCATAAATAATAATAATAATAATAATAATATTAATAAATATTTGAGGTATTTCCATATTATATTTTATCTTATTGCAACTTACAATTTCAAATTTAATTTATTTCTATTACAATTAATTGTCGTAGATAATAGGCCTATCACTGAAGAAGACAGAACTGTGACCGAAATAAAATTTAAAAGTTGTGCAAAGTTTGGATGAATTAGCGAATAAATTATCTAATTGTTATTTTTTCGTAAGAATTATTTTAATTATAAAGTTAAAATTGTAAAATTTGCTGAGTAATGAAAAGGGTTGATGGAAATACCCCTGTGAATTTTATATTAGAGAGTAATTAATTCACGTAGATTATTCGATGCAGTCAACTAGAAAGAATGCTAATTCTCTTCTCTTTGTGTGAAGAATTTACAAAATACTAACTGACAATCAGGGCCACTTGATGGCAGCACATATCTCCCACAGCATTTATGTAATTTATTCAAATGAGTTTTCATCGCAGTTTATTTTTACCTTGTATTTTTATGAAATATCTATTCGCTTGATAACGCATTAGCTTTTGATTGAAAATGTGAAATTATCAAAAATTAAACATTTCAAACTCATACCCGTACACATAAAAATAATATATGCATGAGCATCGTTTTAAAAGTTTTCAAAACTCCCAAATGAAGCACTCCAGATTTTTATATTTCCATGGAGGGATACAGCAGACACTGTTTTCAAATCTAGATATAGCTGCTATATACAAAATAAGGTAGTAGTTCTTATGTCATTAATAATAAATATACGTCAATATAATGTTTTATTTTGCGTTTTTTCCATTTTTGCTATTTTTATATAAATATTTTCAAACGAATGAAATTGAGACCCCTGAAAAATGAAATAAATTAAACTAAAGTAAAGTAAAATATAAAATATGAAGACTTGAAGATGTTTTACAATCTAACTAGACATTAAAAAAAAAACGACGACGGGATAGCTCAGTAGTAGAGTACTGGTCTTTGGGCGCAGGGGTCTTGGGTTATTATTATTTTATTATTATTGTCGGGAGGTGGTTCATTCTTGCCCCTGTACTGCGACCTTTCTGGTCTATTGTACCCTCCGTGTTTCCTCCTATTCTAGGAGCCCTGTATGTTTTGTAAACTCCAAGATTTTCTTTAGACTAATGTCCTTTAGTGTCTCAGTGTGCAATTTCTTTGCTCCTAAAAGACTATGTCTGCTTGCCATAAATGCTTCGCAGTGACATATTAAGTGTTCAGGGGTTTCATCCTCTTCTCCACATCCTCTGCATGTTGGTTCTTGTTTGAGGCCCAACCTATGCAAATGTTTATTTAATTGACAGTGTCCTGTTACCAGTCCTGTTATTAGTCTGACATCTTGCTTGCTCATTACAAGTAAGTTGTCTGTTCTTTTCTTGGATGGCTCATTCAGGAAGAGCTTGGAATGTCTTTGGCCTGATGTGGCTGTCCAATGCCGTTTGTGCCATTGCCAAAGCAAAGTATTAAGTTCTTGCTTAACTGTTTGTGCAGTTATTCCGCAAGCAGGTTCTGGTCTTATAAAAGGTATATTTGTCCCATCTTTTGCAAGATGGTCGGCTGCCTGGTTTCCTTCAATTTCTGAATGCCCGGGTACCCATATCAATCTTAATTTATTCGTCGCTCCTAAGGCATTCAATCTGTGGATGCAGTCCAGAATTAGTCCTGAGCCTACCTCACACGAGTTTAGTGCCTTAAGTGCGGCTTGGCTGTCTGTTACTATGGAGATTCTTCTATTGTGGTAGTTTTTCTCCAATAGTAATTGCACGCTGGTTAAAATTGCGTGTACTTCTGCTTGGAATACTGTTGCATTTGTCCCAAGTCCAACCGATTGGTTGTGTCTTAGTTCCTTTGCCCCATGTATTCCAGCTCCGGTTCCATTGGTTGTTTTGGAGCAGTCTGTATAGATGACTGTGTCGTCTCTTTCCACTGGACTTTGTCAATGGTGTACATTTTATTGATTCTATCAGGCACCATTTGTAAAATGGAGTGCTTGTTCATCTCTGTGTAAATTTCAGAGTGTCCATTTCCGCATTTATCCTCTTTTGAGAAAACTTTTATCCTATATGCTCCGCTCATTGCCCTTGATTTTACAACTAAGTGTAGTGGGGGCAAGCTTAACAGAGTTTCCATTGCCGATGTTGGTGTGGTTGACATAGCTCCTGTAATCCCTAAGCAGGCTAGCCTTTGTACCTTGCTGAGTGCATCTTGACAGTGCTTTGTCTTTGTTCTTTGCCACCAGGCCACGCTGGCATATTCTATGACGGGCTTGATCATTACTGAATAGATCCAGTACGTCATTGCTGGTGATAGTCCCCAGGTTTTTCCAAACATTCGCCGACAGGCCCACAAGGATCTAATGGCTTTGTTTGTTGTTTTTTCCACATGAGATTTGAATGTCAGTCTTTTATCTAGTGTTACTCCTAGATATTTGACTTCTTCTCCTACCATGATTTCTTTTCTATACAGATATAACTGTTTTAGTCCATCAAGTTTCCTCCTTTGGGACAAAATAAATATTTTTTAAATGGAACCATATATCTTATTGGAAAGAGTATTTTTTTCTCTTTCCAATAAGTTAATGTTGTTTATGTACAATTTTTTCAAATAACCGAGTTATTTACGGTTAAAAATAAAAAATTTGTAAACTGTTTTATCAGTTTATTTAGCCAAGTAAGCCATGGAAACAATTGATTCTTTGTTTGTTTGACGTTTAATAATTTCTCCCGTAAAGTTCTCTGTGTTCAATAACTTTACAAATGAAGAAAAGTTAGATATGATCTTGCCGAATGGAAAGTTATACTAGACACCAGTTGCGTAGAACGGTCGGCTCTCTCCCAAAATTTGGACAGAATATATTTTGTAAATGAAACTATATATTTTTTATTATCTTATTGGAAAGAGTATTTTTTCTCTTTCTAATAAGGCAATATTGTTTATGTACAATTTTTTGAAATAAACGAGTTATTTACGTTTAAAGATAAAAATTATCTGTTATTAGTTTATTTAGTAAAGTAAACCATGGAAACATTTGTCTTTTATAAAATTATTATTTTATTAACTTATTTTACAGTAATAACAAAACAATTAAAGAAAATATTCAATTTGAAAGCCATTATATCTTTCGCACATTTCAGCTCTTTTGGAAAGAGAGCCGACCGTTCTACGTAACTGGTGTCTAGATATAATTTTCCATATAGCAAGATCATATCTAACTTTTCTTCATTTGTAAAGTTATTGACCACAGAGAACTTTACGGGAGAAATTATTAAACGTCAAACAAATAAAGAATCAATTGTTTCCATGGCTTACTAGGCTAAATAAACTTATAAAACAATTTACAATTTTTTTTATTTTTAACCGTAAATAAATCGTTTATTTGAAAAAATTTTACATAAACAACATTACCTTATTGGAAAGAGAAAAAAATACTCTTTCCAATAAGATAATAAAAAATATATAGTTCCATTTAAAAAATATATATTTTGTCCCAAATTTTGAGAACCGCTGCCACAATTTTTATTTTGTATTCATGACCAATTTTTTAATAGAAAATGGCACAATTTTGCTCATTTAACCAACCTCGTATCTCTTCAAATAAAAAAGTTACCAATAGTGAGCAAGCTTATTGAGACAGCCTGTATATGTAATTGAGAACTATAAGTATGTGATGAAATGCCTGTTTCAATCAGTTAAATAAATAAATCAGGTTGATTGTTAAAAGAATTGTCGTTTACACACATGCGGTGTATTGGTGATTTAGAGGCTATTAGTGTGTACAATAGGAATGAAGAATAAGTTAGGGTTTCTTATATTTACGGGAGATACCCTGATATTAATTAAGCTAAGAGTTACGGGATCGTCAATTCTATTAATAAGAATGTTATGAGAGGTGCAAGTGACACATTAAATCTAGTCAAGTAGCAAGAGAAAACATTTCCTTTGGACATTCTCTAAAGCTTCAATTTGATTCATGTATGTGGGGTTCCAAATCAATGTACAACATTCAAGTTTCGAACGGATAATAAAAATAATAATAATAATGAATAATAATAAAAATAATAATAATAATAAATAATAATAAATAAATAAATAATAATAATAAATAAAATAATAAAATAAAATAAAATAATAATAAAAATAATAATAAACATAATAATAATAACTGTAATAGTAATAATAATTATAATAATAATATTAATAATAATAATAACTATAATAATAACTATAATGATAATAATAATAATAACTACAATAATAATAATAATAATAATAATAATAATAATGAATAATTAATAATAACAATAAATAATAATAAATAATAATAATAAATAATAAATAATAAACAATAAATAATAAATAATAAATAATAAATAATAAATAATAAATAATAAATAATAAATAATAAATAATAAATAATAAATAATAAATAATAAATAATAAATAATAAATAATAAATAATAAATAATAAATAATAAATAATAAATAATAAATAATAAATAATAAATAATAAATAATAAATAATAAATAATAAATAATAAATAATAAATAATAAATAATAAATAATAAATAATAAATAATAAATAATAAATAATAAATAATAAATAATAAATAATAAATAATAAATAATAAATAATAAATAATAAATAATAAATAATAAATAATAAATAATAAATAATAAATAATAAATAATAAATAATAAATAATAAATAATAAATAATAAATAATAAATAATAAATAATAAATAATAAATAATAAATAATAAATAATAAATAATAAATAATAAATAATAAATAATAAATAATAAATAATAAATAATAAATAATAAATAATAAATAATAAATAATAAATAATAAATAATAAATAATAAATAATAAATAATAAATAATAAATAATAAATAATAAATAATAAATAATAAATAATAAATAATAAATAATAAATAATAAATAATAAATAATAAATAATAAATAATTTTATTAATTTTTATTTTTTTTTATTTCGGCTTTCCAACAGGACTATTTCCCAATAACAGGAAAGCACATACAACATAAATGCAAAATAAAAAATACATTAGCAATTATGTTACATTACATTACAAATAACCAACTACAATGAAAACATAATACAAAAATTAATAACAAATAACTAATTAAAGGACAGTACTACATTTGTCACTTGTTTTTTAAACGGTGATAAACTAAAAAGAAATATATCAATTGAATTATAAGACACAAATTTATTGTAAAAAAATGGTAGACGATTTAGTGCAGAATTTAAAGCAGCATTAGTTCTATTAAATCCTAAAAAGAATAAATCCGTTGCTCTAGTCGTATAAATTGGTACGCGAAAGCCCAAACTGTTTAATAGATCAGGACAATCGACTCTATTATTTACTAATTTATATAAAAATATCAAGTCAATTACGATTCGCTGTTTTTCCAGAGGTAAAATATTAATTTCAAAATTATTAAATTTATATCTAATAAATTTACAAAATTTTTCTTGAATACGCTCTATTCTTTTAATATGAATAGCATACTGAGGTGACCAACAAATTGTTGCAAATTCTAATTGGCTTCGTACTAAAGAAAAATATAAAACTTTTAAGGTTTTGGGATTTTTAAAGTTCTTTGATGACCTGATAAGAAAACCAAGCGTTTTAAATGCTTTCTTTGTTACGTTGTCGACATGTACATCGAAAATAAGTTTTTTATCATAAAGAATTCCTAAATCCCTTACTTCTGAGACAGGATTAATTATTTTACCAGCGAAAGTGTAAGAATAGCAAACATCAGATCTATTTCTAGAAAATGTGATAAAATGACATTTGTTAATATTTAAATGCAGACGATTATTTTTAGTATACTGATGGAAACGATTTAGATCAGATTGAATGGATTTACAGTCATTGATGTTATTTACCGAATGATACATCTTTAGGTCATCAGCATATAACAAAAAATTACAAAATTTGAAACATTGGGAGATATCATTGATAAAAATGTTGAATAAGAGCGGTCCTAAATGGGAACCTTGAGGAACACCAGACGGAATATATATATCGTGCGACTGAAATCCATTAATCGTTATTCTTTGACTTCTTCCGGTTAAGTAAGAAGTGAACCAGTCAAGGAGGCTTCCACACACACCGAAATCAGCAAGTTTGTTTATTAGTAATGAATGATCGATAGAGTCAAAAGCCTTACTGAAATCAGTATATATTGAATCCACCTGACTACGCTCATCCATAGACTTTAAAATATATTCATTATAAGTTAAAAGATTTGTCTCAACGGATCTACCAGAGAAAAAACCGTGCTGCTGAGGAATTATGCGATTTTTAACAAAAGAAAACATTATTTTATAAACTAATTTTTCGAAAACTTTTTCTAGAATAGAAAGTTTGGAGATTGGTCTGTAGTTCTTTACTTGGTTTTTTATACCTCCTTTATACACAGGAACAATGAAAGCTTTTTTCCATATATTTGGGAAATAACCTTCACATAATGATTTATTAAAAATAATTGTAAGTGGATAACTCAGCGACTTTGTACAATTTTTAATAAAAATACTTGGAATGTTATCTGGTCCAGCACCTTTAGTTACATCTAGATCAAATAAGATATCTGAAATTTCATGTTCATCAAATTTGATAGATTTAATAGAATTAACTACCTTTGGAACATAGCTATGATTTTGCTTTATCCTCACATTACCATTTTTTTCAACAAATACAGATTTAAAGTATTCTGAAAACAAATTACAAATGTCATTTCCATTTTCAGCTGTAACATCCTCGTAGCACATCGTGTTAGGTATACTACTCGCAGATTTCATAGATTTGACGTAGGACCAAAACTTTTTATTATTGTTGGGAATGGCATTCTCAACATTTTTTATATATTCGTCATAGCACTTTTTTATCTCAATTTTTACTTTTTTACGTAACTCTGAGAATCTATTATAATGTGATTCTGATTTAAATTGTTTATATTTAGTGTGTGCTTTGCTTTTTTCGTTAATCAGATTAATTAACACTTTAGTATACCAGGTAGGATAAGTAGTACAAGTATGTTTCTTCATAGGAACGTATTCATTAATAACACAATATAATTTAGCGTAAAATAATGAAACCATATTTTCAGTGTCTGAATTATCAAATAACTGATCCCAGTTAGTATTTTTAAACTAGTTATTTATTTTAACATAATCGGCAGATTTATATAAATAGATTATTTGAGAACAACTAGGCAATTTTGGATAAATGATAGTTTTCAAGTAAATTTCAATTGGTGGGTGGTGTACATCAATTTTACTTAGTGGTGAGTGACAAGGTAATACATCAATATCATCCAAATTTGAGATTATTAAGTCTAAAATTCTATTGTTCTGATTTTTAATATAATTGAATTGATTCATATTACAATATGATATGCAATCGACAAATTTGGATGATGTTAAATTATAAGTATTTGTTGGCTTCAAACCTATATTTGTAGTATCAGCCATCCATTGTAAATGAGGTAAATTAAAATCACCACAAATTAAGAAATAATCACCAGAAACCGTATCAGTGATATCGGAAAGTTTATTTAAAAATTCAGACATTACTACATGGTCTTCAGGGGGCAAGTATACAGAACATATATGTAAATATTGTTTTTTATTTCCATCATTTACAATGACTGATATCCACACATCTTCTGCGTTACTGCTCCAATTAGGTCTCTCAATGAAATTCAGATTGCTTTGAACTGCAATTAATGCACCACCACCGTCAATTTTAGCGGAAGAAGTGCTATATCTGTCACGTCGAATTACATGGTACTGTGGGGAGAATAATTCACTATCACTGATTGAGGAATTTAAAAAAGTTTCTGTTAAACAGATAATATCGTGAGTACATGCGCACGAATTAATACGAAATGTATCAGTTTTTGTTCTCAAACCCCTTACGTTTTGATAATATATTGAGATACCCATTAATAAAAAATAAAAATATGAATTGAATATACTAATTAAGATAGTGCAGCTATTTCATTTAGACTGCTTAGATAGTGAATTTTTGAAGTTTCAGTTTTTCGAGCATATACTTTACAATTTTTTGTCCAAATGAATTTAAAGCCTTTAGGTTTAAGTTCATTTTTAGCTGTTATAAAAATTTGTGAATTTTTGTGGGTTAAGTGTTCATTTATATATATTTTGTTGTCGGGTCCTTCTAAATTGATGGCTGTAGATGTTAGGTCCATACTCCTTTTGGCCGCAGAAAGGAAGTTATCTTTGATCCTTCGCGAAACGAACAATGCTTTTGGGTCTACCATTCCTCGAATGCGAAGACTGTAGTCTATGAGCTGCGTCAATGTCACTTTTGGAAACAGGAACTCCGATTTTATTTCCGATTTCACAAATTAAATTATCAATATTTTCATTAATTTTTTGCGGTAAATTATTCACTATAACATTATTAATTTTGGAATATTGTTCTAAATCCTCAATTTTTTTATTTAAATTAATTACTTCACATTTTAATTTTTCGTTTTCTTTTACAAGAATATCAAATGTTTTAATTTTTTCATTAATTGATTTTAAATTTAATTCAAAATCAGTTATTTTATTGCTGCAGAAATTAACTGACTTCAATACAGTTTCAAATTTAGTGTCCATTGCGCTCAAAATTTGTTTTTCGAATGTACAGAACATTTTACGAAGGTCAGTTGTAGCAGTGGCGTCCGAACTTATATGCTCCTCTGTTAAACAAACTGACTTGCGGTTTTTTGGACGGCACGTACTGCAAGACCAGGCTGACACTGATGCATTTTTAAAAAGTTCGAATTGTTCCTCATTAATACCTGCACACACAGTGTGGTAAGAACTCTCACATTGAGCACACACTACACCGGGATACTTTTGATTCACTCTTCGCTGGCAAGCACTGCACTGGTGAGCCATGGTGAGTAATTAAAATCTGAAGAACAGGTGACTTAAGATAAGTAATAACTTGTTTTAAGAGATTTTAAATTGAATTTGATTTTAAAATATAGTTTTACTGTGTAAGATGAAAAGTAGTTTTAAAATGATAAATATTATAGGAAAATTAATCTTCACAACTTTTCACACACACTGATATATTTTCACAATTTTTAAGTTAAAAATACACTTTATAAGACTGATTTTTTGACGACAGGAAAATCACGTGTAACCAACTCAATTGCTAACTATCAATAATAAATAATAAATAATAAATAATAAATAATAAATAATAAATAATAAATAATAAATAATAAATAATAAATAATAAATAATAAATAATAAATAATAAATAATAAATAATAAATAATAAATAATAAATAATAAATAATAAATAATAAATAATAAATAATAAATAATAAATAATAAATAATAAATAATAAATAATAAATAATAAATAATAAATAATAAATAATAAATAATAAATAATAAATAATAAATAATAAATAATAAATAATAAATAATAAATAATAAATAATAAATAATAAATAATAAATAATAAATAATAAATAATAAATAATAAATAATAAATAATAAATAATAAATAATAAATAATAAATAATAAATAATAAATAATAAATAATAAATAATAAATAATAAATAATAAATAATAAATAATAAATAATAAATAATAAATAATAAATAATAAATAATAAATAATAAATAATAAATAATAAATAATAAATAATAAATAATAAATAATAAATAATAAATAATAAATAATAAATAATAAATAATAAATAATAAATAATAAATAATAAATAATAAATAATAAATAATAAATAATAAATAATAAATAATAAATAATAAATAATAAATAATAAATAATAAATAATAAATAATAAATAATAAATAATAAATAATAAATAATAATAACCTTTATTACTCAAAAAGGCATACACTGAAGACAAGTAAATGAAAAATATACAAAATTTATACAAATCATGAAAACAATATTACAAAGAAAAACCAAGTTTAGCAAAATATATCCACAGTGTTACAAACACCATTACAAAAATTGCACATTACAAAGATTGGCGATTCATACAGTACATTAGTCTTATGAGGCGGTAGGTAGAATGTGTATCATGTACGGGATGTTGACCTAGGTACTCAAATTGGGAGTTTGAAAAGTAATGCTGAACAATTTATTCTATTAATCCAAATATTAAAAAGCGTTGTTAAAGAAATATTGTAATGTCTGATTTTTATTGACTCCATGTTAAAGGTACCTACTAAGTAAAACATTATTTTCAACACCCTGAACAGGATAAGTGTGAAAGATCTGAAACCATAACAACTTAAGAAACCTCCGTTGAATATTTTCCAGTAGAAGTATACGGTTCTCATAACAAGGATACCATACAAGAATCGCATATTCCAATTTGGACTTGACATAAGTAAAATAAAGTATTTTTAGAGATTCAACATTACTGAAACCTGTACAGATTCTAGTAACAAAGCCGAGCATCTTATTAGCCGAAATAATTGTTATATCTGCATGTAAAGTAAAGGTTAAAGCAGGGTCAAAATAAATACCTAAGTCTTTAACGAGTAAGAGTATGATCATTAATATGGTAATCAAAAACAATTGGTTGTTTCTTCCTTGTGAAAGTCATAACATTGCAGTTATTTATGTTTAGAAACAACTAATTATCATTAACCAATTTTGAATTTTATCAGTGTTTCGTAGTAAAATATTACAATCAAGTACATTATTTATTTCTTTAAAAAATTTAACATTATCTGCATACATAAGAACTTTATATGTTATTTTATCCGTGATATCGTTAATAAAGAGGAGAAATAAAAGAGGGCCTAAAAAACTCCTGATTTTGATGTATATAAGCAAGAATTAAACCCGTTATAAGTTACATACTGAAAACGATTGTTTAGACAAGAAATTAGTAATTTCAGATCATTTTTATGAAACCTAAACTCTTGGAGCTTCTTAATTAAAACACTATGATCAATTTTGTAGAAGGCCTTCGAGAAGTCTGTATACACGACATCAGTTTGTTCTAATTTATCTAATGTTTCAGCAACATTCTGAGTAAAGGCACATAGATTAGTGACTGTAGACCTTTATAATCATAGTACAGTGGAAAAATGGGAGATAGGTTAGTGAAACTACAAGTATTTCTCTTAATACATCCTAGTAACTTAATAGAGTAAGATATTAATTTTTGAATAAGAGGGGAAAATGATAGCTGAGACCCAAATTTAATGCCTAAGTCAATTACCTCGTAATACCTTTCTACAGGGGATGTATGAATAATTGTAAAATTGTAGATTATTTTTTTTTTTCGTTTCTTGTAAATAACATTATTTTACATTTATTTATTGCTGGAGCAACAATTAGTGAGGTTATCTAAATCTGTTTGCAAGGAAATACAGTGATTGATATTATCAATTGCATTAAAAAATTTCATATCATCTGCAAACAGAAGGTTATTATTTGAGATAGATTCTGAAATGTCATTTATAAACATTAAGAAAAAGAGGGGCCCTAAATTGCATCCCTATGGTACACTTGATGTTACTGATAATAAATAAAAAGAATCACTAAGAATTTGAACATAAAAATATCTGTTTTCAAGGTATGACGAAATTAATTGAATCAAGGTGTCAGAAAGAGCGAAAGCAGAAGGTTTATAAATGATAATTCTGTGTTCAATACAATCAAATGCCGTGGCAAAATCAGTAAATATTACGTCAACTTGACCATGTCTGTCAAGGGCATCTAAGAAGTAGTAAGAAAAGGTAAAGCGATTAGTGAAGGCGGATCTACATTGGACAAAACCATGTTGGGAGAAAGAAATAACATTATGAATACTGGTATAAATGGTCGAGTAGATTATCTATTCAAATATTTTACTGAAGGCGGACAGGACAGGAAAAGATCTATAGTTGGATATTTGGGAAGGATCGCCAGTTTTAGGGATGGGAGTGATGCGAGCGACTTTCCACACTGCCAGAAAAGTGTTAGCTTTTAAGGAGAAATTAAATATATATGAGAGTGAGCTAGAGAAAAGGGCACAGCACAGTCTTTTATAATTATATTAGGAATAAGATCTGGACCAGAAACAAGGGTAGGTTTAATTTTCTTTATAGCAGTTAGAACATTTTCCGGAGAAACAGAGGTTAATATGATATAATTATTATTGTAAACATGAAGAACAGGAAGGGGGTTATCGGAAGGGTGAGAATAAATACCATGTTAATTACCAATAGTTATAAACTATTTCAGGTAAAGTATCATAAGTGCTTGTATCATCAAACATTTTATTTGGAATGTCAGAGTGAGAACGTTTAGAGCGAATAAACTCCCAAAATTTCTTTGGGTCATCTTTAATAGAATCTTTGCACTCTTTTGTATATAACTCGTACGAAACTCTAATATCATGTTTTATTTGGGATCGGAAATGTTTAAATTGATCATAATAATGAAGTACAGTAGGATAATTTTTGTGCATCTTTAAAAAGTAATTTTTCCGTTTAATAGGATAGCGAATCTGATGGTATCCAAGGAGGGAAAATAGATTTCTTAGAAATTAAAATAGGAACACATTGTGCAAACATATTATATAACGTATTGTAGAAAAAATCACATTGATTATTGGCATCATTAAAAGAATTCACTGCAGATCAATCAAACTTATCTATTAAAGAATAAAATAAGACAAAATTTGCCTTTTTAAAATTGAATTTGGGTGACGAAATATTAGGTAAATATGAAATAGTGCTAGTAGAAATATTTATGAAAATATTAAGCGGATTGAGATGTATGTAGGATTGACTGAATAATGCATTATCATTATAATTTGTAACTGAACAATGAAGATTAGAAATTACCAAATCTAAAATTCTACCATTACTATTACATATCAAGTATATTGTTAAGAATCTGTGCAATCAAGAAAATTATTAAATGTACACATTATGTTTGAGTTAGTACTATTTACATATTCAGTTATATTAAAATCACCTTATGAAATTATTACTAGAAATAAATGCTAAAATTCAATATAATAAAAGATATTACTATACTGTTGAGCGTTTATAGTGGGGGGTATCTAAATATTAAATAAGTAAATATAATTGAAGCGTAATAGAATTTTCAAACATATAATGTCAATGTTGACAGAAACAAAATCATAAACATCTAGAAATGGAACTCGGGTTGAACTGAGTGAGTTTTTGATCATTACCCTGCCACCACGAGTTAAATCAACTTTGCAATATACATACGATTTGTAAAACGATGAGCAGCTTACAAAGTATATGTCTCTAAATATAACAACATATATATAACCTAACCTAGCACATGGAACTCGGCCCGAGTTTTCCAAGTGTGACTTTTCTGCGTTAGGTTAGGTTATGTTTAGAGAAATTGCAAGCGAAAATGTTTCAATATTTATATTACAATGTGGCCGTAAGCTTTTTGTCGTTTTATAAAAGTTTAGCCCGATTTTAAAACATCGTTAAGTCAATAAAGGTTTGACATACGTACTAAGAAATCAAAAAGCGGGAATGCAGTCTAGGAGTATGTTCGGCTCTAGTAAATAATTGTCACTCTTTACAATTAACCAAGCTTTCAGTTATTTATTTTAACCATTTTCAGGGTTCTAAAACATGTTTAATTTGTTACAAATAAATTACAATTTTGTGATTTAAAATTTTGTTACTTCCATTGTGTGAGATTAAGTATTTATATCTACGTCGTATATAGTTTTTTTTTGAGAAATAATTTTCGAAAATTTTCAGTTTTGTTCTTGTATTATTTTTAACAACAGTATGTAATGAATTGTTGAAATATCACAGTAAATTTTGACTAAAAACTTAACTTTTTATCACAGTATGTTTTGTAAAAACTATTGTTTTTTTTTGTTTTTTTTTTAAACCTCCCAACAGGATTGAATCCCAATTATAGGGTAGGTTTACATACACAAACATCCATGCCTTAGTGGGATTCGAACCCAGAACCCGAGCGCACTCATGACTAAGAGGCATTACTCTAACCATTGAGCCACCGGAGCCGACTATTGCACATATGACATTATTTCTACGTTAATCGTTAACATCTATATGGAATGGTTCGAGAATCATGCAATAAATACTTCAGTTGACAAACCAAAACTGCGGCTAAGGTACGTGGATGACATCTTCATAATATGTTCAAGTGGAGCAGAAAAATTAAAAATATTTTTGAAACATCTAAACAACATCAGGCCAACAATCAAATTCACCATGGAGGAAGAAACCAAACATCAGCTACCCTTTCTAGACGTCATGGTCCGAAGAAATGAAAGACGGATTCACACCGCCGTGTATAGGAAACCTACACACACTGGTTAGTATTTAAATTACCAATCAAACCACGCTACATCTGTAAAATATGGCGTCATCAGGACCTTATACATAAAGAGAGATCTACGGCAGAATGGATACACGACAGGCCAAATTGAAGACATCATCAAGAACCGTCTGAAACAGACCAAAGACAAAGAATGAAACGACAACAAGGAATCCATTCTAGTAATTCCGCATATTAACGAAACATCAGAGAAGATAAGCCGGATAGCAAGAAGATACAACATTAGCAACTGGGAGATATAGAAAAATCAGATATCGCACATCATACGCGGACAGCACATCATTACATTAAATGGGAAAAAAACACGAATCATTGATAAAAAGAACAGTGGCAAAAAAGGAAATTCAAAGCAGCAGTGTACATCACCAACAACAGAAATGTATTCAGGCATCCTAGCATATACATTCGGAACATATGGCGCCCTCTCATTGGTCAGCTCAACCAACTCAACGCGCATGAAACAGAACTTCACACTTCATCACACACCCTTAGTATACAAGCTGTAGCCTTAAGGATTATTGTTTAGTATTCACTTGAAAACGGTTGGAGAAACGTGTAACTCAAGAAAAAATATAGACAATGAAAGTTCGAAATACTTCTATTATTCTTAATCAATCATTGTCTACAACCTTCGCGAAATTGCTTTAAATTTTAAACAATAATTTTTAATAAAAACGAGGAATTATAAAGAATGAAAATGAAAAATTGTTATTGTCAAGTGTAAAATTTGAGTTGTTATTAATATTGTCTGGGGGTTACTTTTTCTTAGTCAAGTATAATAAATAGTTATATGTGCGGCTCAAGTTGTCAATATTATTACGCCTATTCATGCTATTTTCTGTATTGTAAATATGTACAATCTCGAGAAAGTGTCTCTTCTATCTATGAGATTCTGTAGCTAATATTTTTACATCATCATAAGACGCAGTATGTTTAAATTGATTAAGATGTTGGCTTAGAGCCGTCGGTTGCGGTTTTCGTCTTGTATCACTTTTATGGGCGGTGATTCGATCTTTTAATAATCTACTAGCTGTCCGATATACATTTCGTTACAATTGCTGCATGATAATAATAATAATAATAATAATAATAATAATAATAATAATAATAATAATAATGCTTTATTTCAAAGACCATAAATGGTATAGAAAAGGTCACAAAATTCAAAATAGTTTACAAAATATTCACACAAAATAATTAAAATTTAACAAATACAGAAATAATAAATTATGCATCGATTTAAGATATAATTACAACCTTATTAGATTGAAATCAGAACATTTGTCATTAGTCATTCATAAATTCCTCAATACTATAATAAGGTTTACTAACTAAAAATTGTTTTACTTCATATATAAATTTTTTCAAATCCTGTAAATCTTTAAGGAATTTCGGCAGTTTATTGTATAAAACTAATCCATAGTAATTTGGATTATTTTTTGATTTATTTAATCTGATCCTTGGAACTATTAAGTTATCTTTTCCTCTGGTATCAAAGTTATGAATAGCACTGTATGTTATTATTTTGTTCATTGTTGCATGGTTGTGTCATTTTGATGAGGGGTGTTGAATATCAATTTGTTTAAAAAATTAATGGGGTAAACATTTTCAAGTAACATATCTCTTAATTTAGTTAAATTTTTCTGGTGAAATGTTTCATGTGACAATTTGAGAATTATTGCTAAGATGACATTAATTTTTAGACGTTTTGGTTGTACTGATTTATAATGAATATAGCGCCCGGATGCAATCTGTTTTGTATACCAGTCTGTTTTTAGTGTCTCGTCGGTTTCTCGAATGACTGTGGTGTCTAGGAAAGATATCCTGTTGTTTGTCTCGCATTCAATGGTGAATTGGAGCTGTGGGTTGAAATTATTGAACGTTTCTAAAATTTTATCTTGTTTCTTCGCTGGGATGCAGCATATTATGTCATAAACGAATTTTTTAAGGAAATCTATTTGGAAATTTAGTTTTGGTCTACTCTGTTTTATTAAGTAATCCATGGTATATTGTGCAGCTATAGGAGACACAATAGCACCCATAGGGCTTCCTAAAAGCTGTTTGTAGAATTTATCGTTGTATGAACAGTAGCAGGTGTCGAAAATAAATTTCAAAATGTCTGAGAATTCTTCTAATGTTAAAGACGTATGTTCGCAAATGACATCCCACTTGGCTTGAATGCTAGTTTTAGCTGTTTCATAACTGATGTTGATGAAGAGCGAAACAACATCGAGGCTTATAAGAATATGATTTTAAGGTATTTTGTGATTGTTAATGAAGTCTGCGAAATCGAACGAATCCTTTATATAATAAGGATTTTCAGCATTGTATGCTATTGTTAAAATATCGGTTATGAATTGTGAAATTTTGCTATTTGATGAGTTTATGGATGCTACAATCGGTCTTAAACTTAAGGTTTCTTTGCGTACTTTTGGTAAGCTGTAAAATTTGGGAGCAACTGCATTATAAATTGTTAAAAATTTTGCTTGTTCCGGTGTTACCATTAAATTCCAAAAGCAGTCGAAACAATTTTACAGTTAGAAAGCAGTACAAACAAGTTCTTAAGTAACGTATAAATAATTTCGTATGTACAATAGTAATTACAAAACATACCGTGATAAAAAGTTAAGTTTTTAGTCAAATTTTATTGTGATATCTTAACAATTCATTACATATTGTTGTTAAAAATGATACAAGAACAAAACTGAAAATTTTCCAAAATTCTTTCTCCAAAATATATAATTTTCAATACTTAATCTCACACAA
Source organism: Ophonus ardosiacus (assembly GCA_943142095.1). NCBI lineage: Eukaryota > Metazoa > Arthropoda > Insecta > Coleoptera > Carabidae > Ophonus > Ophonus ardosiacus. The sequence continues at coordinate 20,584,552 of OW964833.1, read as the reverse complement.
TGCAAATAACAAAATTTTAAATCACAAAATTGTAATTTATTTGTAGCAAATTAAACATATTTTAGAACCATAACGATGGTTAAAATAACTAACCGAAAGCTTGATTAATTGTAAAGTGTCAATTATTTACTAGAGGCCTACATACTCCTAACTGCATTCCCGCTATTTGTTTTCTTATATATATATATATTTGTATTCTTAACTACTCGATACAGTACGCACAGGGAATTTATTTTAACATGCAACATATGGTCATTCACTTCCATGGTTACTCACTATTGTCAAAAAATGACAGCAATGTAATATTTGTCCATTTTAAAATGCAACATACAAAATTTCTAGTTTTGCATTATCAGAACTAATTTACACTAAATTAGCCAGGCAATAATCCTAGTCGGTCGTAATAAGAATTGACACCATTTGTGATGTGTTCTGGAGGTATCTCCTGTGTTGCAATACTACTTATAATGTTGCATTTTAAAATGGACAAATATTACATTGCTGTTAGTTTTTGACAATAGTGAGTAACCACCCAAGGAGCACAAATTAGTTTGTTATTAGTTCTATTAACTTTAAAAAAACTTTTCTTAAAACTTTTTAACTTGTATTATACCTTTTATGCAACGATAATTTACTGATTCTAAAGTTTATACGACTTTAATGTCAGGCGGGTGGGGAATCTATTCAACTACTTTACAACGTTTTTTTAACTACTATATAACTTTCTATTATCACTTAAGTAACACTTACATGTAATAGTTGTACATGTATTTTGCATATGTTGGTTTCATTAAAGCAAATTCATAAGAGATATATTCACTAATAAAACTATAATATGGGTTACTATTCAAACTACAATACAGATTTCTCAGCAAACTATTTTCTACCGTAAATTCATATTTTATCATATCACGAGTCGTATAAGTAGTCTAAGCATGACTATGTTGTATAATTATATGTACCAAGACTTGTAATGTCTTCTGCTACTTTTTAAATCTAAGATCATCTTTATAAAGACCATATTTTTTACATATCTGTTGAACTCATTTTATAAACAAATTTATTTTTACTGTGAAATATTATATTATACTTGGAAAAAAATCAAGGGACATTATAATATCCTAAAATAAATAAGAGGAATTTTTTTAAATTTTTATGAAAAATTGATTTTTGTATTTTTTTTAAATCATTCGATATTATAATGAATAAAGTATATTATAATAAACCATATAAAAGAATAATTACTTGCAGAATATTAAATTAAAAACACAATAAAATTAATTTATACTAAATTTTATAAAATGGCTTCTAAACCAGTGTCTGTTTAAATACATAAATATGGCCGTACATATTATAATTTGATATTTCAGTTTTAATAACTTCCTAAGAACTACTTTACATCAGTTTTTTAGTTAATGCATTAAGTTACTTAGAAACCACACTCCCACTTTCTTATGTTTAAAATAAAACTGTTATGTTTGCAGTTATTTAAAAGTTTTAAATAAATTTATAAAACTTTTATAAAACGGTAAACTAACTAATATATGTAATATATGTAAACTTTAATGCATCTATACTAAACAATTATTTTTAAACTGTATTATAAAACTTTAAAAAATCTGTTTATAAATAACTATCAATTACGTTTCTAACACTTCCTTTAATTTAGTGCGAAAGATGTTAATAAAACTAAAACAATCGACGCCAATGAAACTTAAATATAAAACGTTTTAATTACTATTATGTGACCAAATATAAGTACCACACATCATAACTTTGTATTGTAGTTTAGCAGACTAGAAAAAAGTTGTACAAGGCAAAATAACTTAAAAGTGTTATAATTCCGTTAAATGTAAGTTGCAGTAACAACATTATTAGTTATAATGTCTTAATAAAAACTCTGTGTTCCTTGGGCATGGAAGTGAAAAATCATAATGTTGCATTTTAAAATAAATTCTCTCTCTCTCTCTCTCTCTCTCTCTCTATATATATATATATATATATATATATATATATATATATATATATATATATATATCACGACATATTACCAATCTGTTTTATCACAGATATCGGTAATGATGACGACATATTGGGGTATTCCACCATAACAACAAAATTAAGAAAATTACAATTTATCATAAAGTATGGCTCAATAAATAATAGTTAAAACAATGAAAACATTTTTTAAATAATTACTTTACGAGATATTTCACATTTGCTAAAAGGGAAAATTGACGTCATACAATTGTTATCCTTCTCTCGCAGCGTACTCAGAGCAGTGTGTGTGAGAAACACAAGTATAGAGGAAATGTGACGTTACACTGATTTTTCGAAAATAAAACACTCTGAAACTAGGAACAATTAAGATTTTTTAATACTATGAATTGCTTCAAAACTGAATGAAGTTTTATTTAAAATAATAAAAAAAATTGAGTGGAATACCCCTTTGTACCGCGCGGGCGTTTACCAGGCGTCATCACACGGGCACTCATTGCTGGCGTGGAGGGTGCACCACAGGGGTCAATTTTGTGCCATTTGAAATTCGAAATATTTGGCTTCGTCGGTACTAATCGCGTTTTATAAACGCATATGCATTCTATAAAAAGACAGATTTCCAATTTGGATACAACACATATAATACTTTGAAAAGTTTATAATATCTACACATTTTATACTATAATATGTTATAATAAATCTAAAATACTGTTTAAATATACACTATTTATAAATATATATTAATTTAAAAATTTATGGTATTGTGATGTTAAATTTTTGGTTTTCTCCTGTATTTGTTACTAATTTGCTTAAAAAATACAAAAAAAAAACTGACATACATCACTCCTGTCACTATCGCTTGTATATATCAAGTCCATTTAATTTTAATAAATTGAAATATTCCTATTTCCTATATGATCACGTAACTTTTAACTTTAAAATAGCTGGGAAGGTTTCAATCACCAGCTAAAATTGTGCCGAAGTCCTGCAACATGGCGGCGTTCAATTAGCCAAAAAGGTTTAACATTGTGTCCGCTATCCAGTTATGTATATAGAGCAGTGGTTCTCAACATTCCCATCCCTTAAATACGGGTAACTTTACTGTTCCCTGGATCAAAAATTCCTTTTTCCCTGTTTTCAAAGAATTTATACATCTGGGTAATGTGTGATCTTCCCTCCGATGATCACTTCACTATTGTTATTATATTAATAATATTTATCTAATATTATAAAAAGTAAGTAAATCTAAATATATATATATATATATATATATATATATATATATATATATATATACCGTGAGTATTTTTTAACGTGAAACATTGGGTTTGTCATATCCATGGTTACGACTTGACATTTGATTGACAGCAATGTATTTGCCCGTTCCATTTAAAATGAAACATAAGGAAAGAATTTGACATTTGATAAGACGTCAATAGAGGTTAATTTTGTTTAAATACTTATACCTGCATTCTAAATTAAAATTATTCTATATGAAGAGGTTTTTGGATAAATGCTTCATTTATTTCAACATAGTCAAAATTTACAAATGCGACGTTTCGGTTATGGTTATAACCATTTTCAAGCTAACAACAAAATTTTTATTTGTTCATTACAAGTAAGCATAATGTAACAATTGTCAACTTACCAATAAATAAATTATTACAACATATGAAAATAATACATTTTAAATATAAAAGATTTTGTAAAAACCAATGAGTTTAAAGAACTACATGGTTAAAAGTCAACTAAATAAAATTTTTAACAATTCGTTTTAAGTTTAAATCACTTTTTCCGGTTATCCCACACGAGTTAATTGAAACAGTCATTCGCGAACGTTGGTCTGAAATTGAAAACCACACATCTCTCAATTTAATTGAATTCTTACAGTGTATTAATTTTTATTTAAAATCATCTTTTCTACAATTTAACGGTTCTTTTTATCTCCAAATTTTAGGTTGTCCAATGGGTAGCCCCTTGAGTTCAATACTTGCTGAATTACTCATGTATCATTTGGAATCCACCATCTTAAAGAATAATAATCAATTACAAGTTTTATTTTATTTTAGATATGTTGATGATATTCTAGTTTGCTTGCCTGAAGTTCAGATTCAGAATATTTTTACAGCCTTCAATTCATTTAACCATCATATACAATTCACTTAAAAATTAAAAAAACAACCGTATTAACTTTCTTGATATAACTTTAATAAAAAATAATGATACTATTATTACTAACTGGTATCGTAAATCTACGTGGTCCGCTAGATACCTAAATTTCAAAACAAACTATCCGATAAAATATAAAACAGCAGTTGTTAACAATCTCACAGACAGAGCAATTTTGCTCTCAAATGAACAGTTTCATGATGAAAACTTAAAATTAATTATTGACACCTTACAAATTAATAACTACCCATTACATTATTTAAAACATATTATATCAGAAAGAGTACTAAAAATTAAAAATGAATCTAATAATAGCTCAAACATTCAAGCAGGAAACATAGTTGCTAAAAAAATATATATCCTTACCATATTTTAGACATTTACATGAACAATTAAAATCCATAACTAATGAACCGTAATTAACAATTGCCTATAAGTCATCTACTGATACTTCTTTGTTGTTTACCATATTAAAAGATAATAAACCTCAAAAATCTCAATAGCAATGTTGTTTATAAAATAAATTGTCTGGATTGTCAATCTTCTTATATTGGTGCAACTAAACAATATATCTACAAAAGAATACAACAACATAATTACGATATTAATAAAAATAACAATAAACATAGTACCATAGTATACCATTGTCTTGCTCTTGAACATAAATTGGATTCAAGTAATTATAAAATTTTACATCATGAATCTAACATTCAAAAGAAATTATTTCTTGAAAGTTGTTACATAAATCTTGACGATAATTCTATAAATTGTAAATCTGATTACAATAATTCTAAAAATTTATACCCTAATATTAAATATATCACTCCACAGTAATTTTTAATTTTAGAGTTTTTAAGTTTTTTGTCATTCATTCTTCCATCTGTCTATAGATGTCATTACTTGTTAAGGTGGTTGATTTTGGCGGTCACATTAAGACGAATTGTTAAAATTTTTTATTTAGTTGACTTTTAACCATGTAGTTCTTTAAACTCATTGGTTTTTACAAAATCTTTTATATTTAAAATGTATTATTTTCATATGTTGTAATAATTTATTTATTGGTAAGTTGACAATTGTTACATTATGTTTTACATGTAATTAACAAATAAAAATTTTTTTGTTAGCTTGAAAATGATTATAACCATAACCGAAACGTCGCATTTGTAAATTTTGACTATGTTGAAATAAATGAAGCATTTATCCAAAAACCTCTTCGTATAGAAAATTTTTTTAATTGCTTCCAAAAACTGAATCATAAATTAAAATTAGTTGTTGAAAAATAAAGTGTGTACCTTGTGCCCAAGTGGTTTTCTGACTCGGCTAAATTTCTTACAATATTTAAATATAATGCTTCTGTCAAATTCAGTCTCCATGTGTCATTTTAAATGACACAGACAAATACATCGCTGTCAATTAAATGTCAAATCATAACTTATAGGAAAATTCAACGGTTATATATCATATTGACAAAATGTCATTAGATGTTAATTTTGTTTAAATAATTATATCTGTTTTCTAAAATTAAATTTAGTTGTAGAAAAAATACTGTGCGCACCTTGTGCCCAAATATGTTTAGTGCTCTTGAGTGGTTTTCTGACTCCGCAAAATTTCTTACATTATGTAAAAAGAACACTTCTGTCAGATTCGTTCCCTATGTTTCATTTTAAATGGAACGGGCTAATACATTGCTGTCAATCAAATATCAAGTCGTAACCATGGATATAACAAAGCCAATGTTTCACGTTAAAAAATACTCACGGTTATATATCATCACAACATATTATTACTGGGTGCGCCAATCTGCCTTTGTACACAGATTTCGATAACGATGATAACAAATTTATACCATGCGGCCGTTGACTAGGCATCACCTCATGAACACTCAATGCTGGCGTGGAGAGTGCACCATGTGGGTCACATTTGTGCCATTTTATAATTCGAAATATTTATTTTTAGCGTCGGTCGGTATTGAACTCAGTACCCTAGATTCACGAATTTTAGCGTCGGTCGGGATTGAACTCAGTACCCCAGATTCGCGATAAACACTCAGGCATACGAGAAAGTAAATACCTAATTTATTGATATTTATCTATGGATGCATAAACTGTATATGCATGTATAAACTATACATGTACCGGGTATAACACGAAAACCGAGCCATAGGCGTTTAACATGGGAAATTAGTTTCTCCTTGCGCAAAAGTGGGCTATTAGTTTTAGAAAAAAATTCTTTAAATAAATGTTGTAGAGAATTAAATTCTGCATCTAAATCAATAATCATATTGTCTTTAGCACATTTCGTAACCGACAAAATTGAATTTTAAATTTTATAAAAGTTACTTCCTTATAGTGTTAGCCATGGTACTAAAATAAAATCTCAAACAAATTTTATGACATTTTACATATCAGAAATTATAAAATATAGTTTTCATCAAAATAATACTACTCAATGATTTGTCTTCTCTTCCTGTGCATAATTCTCCATTTTCAATAAAGATAACTCAAACAGAGCTTTTCTGACAGGTAAAATGTCCCAATCTGAGAGATACGTTTCTGACTGGTAAAATATGTCACAATCTAACAGATACGTTTCCGACATGTAAAATGTCATTATATTTGTGTCTAATTTTACCTATCAGAAATGCTCTGCTTTTAATTATCATTTTATAGTTTCTGAGAGGTAAAATGTTATAAAATTTGTTTGAAATTTTATTTCAGTAGAATGGCCTACCACTATGAGGAAGTATTATAAAATTTTAAATTCAATTTTCTCGGTTACCAAA
>OW964833.1:20370200-20577403 GCA_943142095.1 Ophonus ardosiacus | reverse complement strand
TTAACAATTTATAATGCAGTTGCTCCCAAATTTTACAGCTTACCAAAAGTACGCAAAGAAACCTTAAGTTTAAGACCGATTGTAGCATCCATAAACTCATCAAATAGCAAAATTTCACAATTCATAACCGACATTTTAACAATAGCATACAATGCTGAAAATCCTTATTATACAAAGGATTCGTTCGATTTCGCAGACTTCATTAACAATCACAAAATACCTTAAAATCATATTCTTATAAGCCTCGATGTTGTTTCGCTCTTCATCAACATCAGTTATGAAACAGCTAAAACTAGCATTCAAGCCAAGTGGGATGTCATTTGCGAACATACGTCTTTAACATTAGAAGAATTCTCAGACATTTTGAAATTTATTTTCGACACCTGCTACTGTTCATACAACGATAAATTCTACAAACAGCTTTTAGGAAGCCCTATGGGTGCTATTGTGTCTCCTATAGCTGCACAATATACCATGGATTACTTAATAAAACAGAGTAGACCAAAACTAAATTTCCAAATAATTTCCTTAAAAAATTCGTTTATGACATAATATGCTGCATCCCAGCGGAGAAACAAGATAAAATTTTAGAAACGTTCAATAATTTCAACCCACAGCTCCAATTCACCATTGAATGCGAGACAAACAACAGGATATCTTTCCTAGACACCACAGTCATTCGAGAAACCGACGAGACACTAAAAACAGACTGGTATACAAAACAGATTGCATCCGGGCGCTATATTCATTATAAATCAGTACAACCAAAACGTCTAAAAATTAATGTCATCTTAGCAATAATTCTCAAATTGTCACATGAAACATTTCACCAGAAAAATTTAACTAAATTAAGAGATATGTTACTTGAAAATGTTTACCCCATTAATTTTTTAAACAAATTGATATTTAACACCCCTCATCAAAATGACACAACCATGCAACAATGAACAAAATAATAACATACAGTGCTATTCATAACTTTGATACCAGAGGAAAAGATAACTTAATAGTTCCAAGGATCAGATTAAATAAATCAAAAAATAATCCAAATTACTATGGATTAGTTTTATACAATAAACTGCCGAAATTCCTTAAAGATTTACAGGATTTGAAAAAATTTAAATATGAAGTAAAACAATTTTTAGTTAGTAAAACTTATTATAGTATTGAGGAATTTATGAATGACTAATGACAAATGTTCTGATTTCAATCTAATAAGGTTGTAATTATATCTTAAATCGATGCATAATTTATTATTTCTGTATTTGTTAAATTTTAATTATTTTGTGTGAATATTTTGTAAACTATTTTGAATTTTGTGACCTTTTCTATACCATTTATGGTCTTTGAAATAAAGCATTATTATTATTATTATTATTATTATTATCATGCAGCAATTGTAACGAAATGTATATCGGACAGCTAGTAGATTATTAAAAGATCGAATCACCGCCCATAAAAGTGATACAAGACGAAAACCGCAACCGACGGCTCTAAGCCAACATCTTAATCAATTTAAACATACTGCGTCTTATGATGATGTAAAAATATTAGCAACAGAATCTCATAGATAGAAGAGACACTTTCTCGAGATTGTACATATTTACAATACAGAAAATAGCATGAATAGGCGTAATAATATTGACAACTTGAGCCGCACATATAACTATTTATTATACTTGACTAAGAAAAAGTAACCCCCAGACAATATTAATAACAACTCAAATTTTACACTTGACAAAACAATTTTTCATTTTCATTCTTTATAATTCCTCGTTTTTATTAAAAATTATTGTTTAAAATTTAAAGCAATTTCACGAAGGTTGTAGACAATGATTGATTAAGAATAATAGAAGTATTTCGAACTTTCATTGTCTATATTTTTTCTTGAGTTACACGTTTCTCCAACCGTTTTCAAGTGAATACTAAACAATAATCCTTAAGGCTACAGCTTGTATACTAAGGGTGTGTGATGAAGTGTGAAGTTCTGTTTCATGCGCGTTGAGTTGGTTGAGCTGACCAATGAGAGGGCGCCATATGTTCCGAATGTATATGCTAGGATGCCTGAATACATTTCTGTTGTTGGTGATGTACACTGCTTCTTTGAATTTCCTTTTTTGCCACTGTTCTTTTTATCAATGATTCGTGTTTTTTTCCCATTTAATGTAATGATGTGCTGTCCGCGTATGATGTGCGATATCTGATTTTTCTATATCTCCCAGTTGCTAATATTGTATCTTCTTGCTATCCGGCTTATCTTCTCTGATGTTTCGTTAATATACGGAATTACTAGAATGGATTCCTTGTTGTCGTTTCTTTCTTTGTCTTTGGTCTGTTTCAGACGGTTCTTGATGATGTCTTCAATTTGGCCTGTCGTGTATCCATTCTGCCGTAGATCTCTCTTTATGTATAAGGTCCTGATGACGCCATATTTTACAGATGTAGCGTGGTTTGATTGGTAATTTAAATACTAACCAGTGTGTGTAGGTTTCCTATACACGGCGGTGTAAATCCGTCTTTCATTTCTTCGGAACATGACGTCTAGAAAGGGTAGCTGATGTAACTAACCGAAAGCTTGATTAATTGTAAAGTGTCAATTATTTACTAGAGGCCTACATACTCCTAACTGCATTCCCGCTATTTGTTTTCTTATATATATATATATATATTTGTATTCTTAACTACTCGATACAGTACGCACAGGGAATTTATTTTAACATGCAACATATGGTCATTCACTTCCATGGTTACTCACTATTGTCAAAAAATGACAGCAATGTAATATTTGTCCATTTTAAAATGCAACATACAAAATTTCTAGTTTTGCATTATCAGAACTAATTTACACTAAATTAGCCAGGCAATAATCCTAGTCGGTCGTAATAAGAATTGACACCATTTGTGATGTGTTCTGGAGGTATCTCCTGTGTTGCAATACTACTTATAATGTTGCATTTTAAAATGGACAAATATTACATTGCTGTTAGTTTTTGACAATAGTGAGTAACCATGGAAGTGAAAAACCATAATGTTGCATTTTAAAATAAATTCTCTCTCTCTCTCTCTCTCTCTCTCTCTCTCTATATATATATATATATATATATATATATATATATATATATATATATATATATATATCACGACATATTACCACGCGGGCGTTTACCAGGCGTCATCACACGGGCACTCATTGCTGGCGTGGAGGGTGCACCACAGGGGTCAATTTTGTGCCATTTGAAATTCGAAATATTTGGCTTCGTCGGTACTAATCGCGTTTTATAAACGCATATGCATTCTATAAAAAGACAGATTTCCAATTTGGATACAACACATATAATACTTTGAAAAATTTATAATATCTACACATTTTATACTATAATATGTTATAATAAATCTAAAATACTGTTTAAATATACACTATTTATAAATATATATTAATTTAAAAATTTATGGTATTGTGATGTTAAATTTTTGGTTTTCTCCTGTATTTGTTACTAATTTGCTTAAAAAATACAACAAAAAAACTGACATACATCACTCCTGTCACTATCGCTTGTATATACCAAGTCCATTTAATTTTAATAAATTGAAATATTCCTATTTCCTATATGATCACGTAACTTTTAACTTTAAAATAGCTGGGAAGGTTTCAATCTCCAGCTAAAATTGTACCGAAGTACTGCAACATGGCGGCGTTCAATTACCCAAAAAGGTTTAACGTATATGGGTTTAACATTGTGTCCGCTATCCAGTTATGTATATAGAGCAGTGGTTCTCAACATTCCCATCCCTTAAATACGGGTAACTTTACTGTTCCCAGGATCAAAAATTCCTTTTTCCCTGTTTTCAAAGAATTTATACATCTGGGCAATGTGTGATCTTCCCTCCGATGATCACTTCACTATTGTTATTATATTAATAATATTTATCTAATATTATAAAAAGTAAGTATATCTAAATATATATACCGTGAGTATTTTTTAACGTGAAACATTGGGTTTGTCATATCCATGGTTACGACTTGACATTTGATTGACAGCAATGTATTTGCCCGTTCCATTTAAAATGAAACATAAGGAAAGAATTTGACATTTGATAAGACGTCAATAGAGGTTAATTTTGTTTAAATACTTATACCTGCATTCTAAATTAAAATTATTCTATATGAAGAAGTTTTTGGATAAATGCTTCATTTATTTCAACATAGTCAAAATTTACAAATGCGACGTTTCGGTTATGGTTATAACCATTTTCAAGCTAACAACAAAATTTTTATTTGTTCATTACAAGTAAACATAATGTAACAATTGTCAACTTACCAATAAATAAATTACTACAACATATGAAAATAATACATTTTAAATATAAAAGATTTTGTAAAAACCAATGAGTTTAAAGAACTACATGGTTAAAAGTCAACTAAATAAAATTTTTAACAATTCGTTTTAAGTTTAAATCACTTTTTCCGGTTATCCCACACGAGTTAATTGAAACAGTCATTCGCGAACGTTGGTCTGAAATTGAAAACCACACATCTCTCAATTTAATTGAATTCTTACAGTGTATTAATTTTTATTTAAAATCATCTTTTCTACAATTTAACGGTTCTTTTTATCTCCAAATTTTAGGTTGTCCAATGGGTAGCCCCTTGAGTTCAATACTTGCTGAATTACTCATGTATCATTTGGAATCCACCATCTTAAAGAATAATAATCAATTACAAGTTTTATTTTATTTTAGATATGTTGATGATATTCTAGTTTGCTTGCCTGAAGTTCAGATTCAGAATATTTTTACAGCCTTCAATTCATTTAACCATCATATACAATTCACTTTAAAAATTGAAATTAACAACCGTATTAACTTTCTTGATATAACTTTAATAAAAAATAATGATACTATTATTACTAACTGATATCGTAAATCTACGTGGTCCGCTAGATACCTAAATTTCAAAACATACTATCCGATAAAATATAAAACAGCAGTAGTTAACAATCTCACAGACAGAGCAATTTTGCTCTCAAATGAACAGTTTCATGATGAAAACTTAAAATTAATTATTGACACCTTACAAATTAATAACTACCCATTACATTATTTAAAACATATTATATCAGAAAGAGTACTAAAAATTAAAAATGAATCTAATAATAGCTCAAACATTCAAGCAGGAAACATAGTTGCTAAAAAATATATATCCTTACCATATTTTAGACATTTACATGAACAATTAAAATCCATAACTAATGAACTGTAATTAACAATTGCCTATAAGGCATCTACTGATACTTCTTTGTTGTTTACCATATTAAAAGATAATAACCTCAAAAATCTCAATAGCAATGTTGTTTATAAAATAAATTGTCTGGATTGTCAATCTTCTTATATTGGTGAAACTAAACAATATATCTACAAAAGAATACAACAACATAATTACGATATTAATAAAAATAACAATAAACATAGTACCATAGTATACCATTGTCTTGCTCTTGAACATAAATTGGATTCAAGTAATTATAAAATTTTACATCATGAATCTAACATTCAAAAGAGATTATTTCTTGAAAGTTGTTACATAAATCTTGACGATAATTCTATAAATTGTAAATCTGATTACAATAATTCTAAAAATTTATACCCTAATATTAAATATATCACTCCACAGTAATTTTTAATTTTAGAGTTTTTAAGTTTTTTGTCATTCATTCGGTCACATTAAGACGAATTGTTAAAATTTTTATTTAGTTGACTTTTAACCATGTAGTTCTTTAAACTCATTGGTTTTTACAAAATCTTTTATATTTAAAATGTATTATTTTCATATGTTGTAATAATTTATTTATTGGTAAGTTGACAATTGTTACATTATGTTTACATGTAATTAACAAATAAAAAAATTTTTGTTAGCTTGAAAATGATTATAACCATAACCGAAACGTCGCATTTGTAAATTTTGACTATGTTGAAATAAATGAAGCATTTATCCAAAAACCTCTTCGTATAGAAAATTTTTATAATTGCTTCCAAAAACTGAATCATAAATTAAAATTAGTTGTTGAAAAATAAAGTGTGTACCTTGTGCCCAAGTGGTTTTCTGACTCGGCTAAATTTCTTACAATATTTAAATATAATGCTTCTGTCAAATTCAGTCTCCATGTGTCATTTTAAATGACACAGACAAATACATCGCTGTCAATTAAATGTCAAATCATAACTTATAGGAAAATTCAACGGTTATATATCATATTGACAAAATGTCATTAGATGTTAATTTTGTTTAAATAATTATATCTGTTTTCTAAAATTAAATTTAGTTGTAGAAAAAATACTGTGCGCACCTTGTGCCCAAATATGTTTAGTGCTCTTGAGTGGTTTTCTGACTCCGCAAAATTTCTTACATTATGTAAAAAGAACACTTCTGTCAGATTCGTTCCCTATGTTTCATTTTAAATGGAACGGGCAAATACATTGCTGTCAATCAAATATCAAGTCGTAACCATGGATATAACAAAGCCAATGTTTCACGTTAAAAAATACTCACGGTTATATATCATCACAACATATTATTACTGGGTGCGCCAATCTGCCTTTGAACACAGATTTCGATAACGATGATAACAAATTTATACCATGCGGCCGTTGACTAGGCATCACCTCATGAACACTCAATGCTGGCGTGGAGAGTGCACCTTATGGGTCACATTTGTGCCATTTTATAATTCGAAATATTTCTTTTTAGCGTCGGTCGGTATTGAACTCAGTACCCTAGATTCACGAATTTTAGCGTCGGTCGGGATTGAACTCAGTACCCCAGATTCGCGATAAACACTCAGGCATACGAGAAAGTAAATACCTAATTTATTGATATTTATCTATGGATGCATAAACTGTATATGCATGTATAAACTATACATGTACCGGGTATAACACGAAAACCGAGCCATAGGCGTTTAACATGGGAAATTAGTTTCTCCTTGCGCAAAAGTGGGCTATTAGTTTTAGAAAAAAATGCTTCAAATAAATGTTGTAGAGAATTAAATTCTGCATCTAAATCAATAATCATATTGTCTTTAGCACATTTCGTAACCGACAAAATTGAATTTTAAATTTTATAAAAGTTACTTCCTTATAGTGTTAGCCATGGTACTAAAATAAAATCTCAAACAAATTTTATGACATTTTACATGTCAGAAATTATAAAATATAGTTTTCATCAAAATAATACTACTCAATGATTTGTCTTCTCTTCCTGTGCATAATTCTCCATTTTCAATAAAGATAACTCAAACAGAGCTTTTCTGACAGGTAAAATGTCCCAATCTGAGAGATACGTTTCTGACTGGTAAAATATGTCACAATCTAACAGATACGTTTCCGACATGTAAAATGTCATTATATTTGTGTCTAATTTTACCTATCAGAAATGCTCTGCTTTTAATTATCATTTTATAGTTTCTGAGAGGTAAAATGTTATAAAATTTGTTTGAAATTTTATTTCAGTAGAATGGCCTACCACTATGAAGAAGTATTATAAAATTTTAAATTCAATTTTCTCGGTTACCAAAATTGAATTGTCTACAACATTTATTTGAAGAATTTTTATCCAAAATTAATAGGCCACTTTTGGTCAAGAAAAAATGTTTTCTCATATTAAACGCCTATGGCCCGGTTTTCGTGTTACACCCGGCATGGATAAACTGTTATTATTAAAAAACCGTGTGCAAAGTGCGATAAATGACTTTTCGTGATTCTGACGAACCGAGTTAGAATCTACTTTTTAAATACATCTGAAAGCGCGAATGAAAGTAGATTAACACACCGAGTAATGGGATTTAAGTAAGTCCCTATTTCCCAATAGGTACATTAAATATTCAATTTATTTTTAAATTCCTTGTACAAATGGAAAGGCAATGCATTCAAAAAACCATATACCTTATTACTTGAGCCAATAAAAAGTATGTATTTTACTAAAATTTACAAGTATATATTTATATACGTCAATACGGATATAAGATGTATCTAATTGATTTATTAAAAAAAAAATAAGAATTTATGAAAGGAACTTATACCTATATAAAAATAAACAATTTGATAAAGAATAAAATGTATTATTTATTTTTGTGTAAGTTAAGTTTCTTTCATAAATTGTTATTCTAGTTACAGTGAAACCTGGAAAAACCAGACACTGTATAAAGCGAAAACCTGTTTATGACGAACAATTTTCGTTGTCCCAAATATAATATTATCAAAATGTCCCTGTTGATGTCGGAAATTGTTTAACGTTTAAAATGTGTGTTATTTTAAATTCGATATTACAGGTTATTTAGTGACTTTTATTTGAAACGTTTTTGTCTAAAATTAATTGGCAACTCGCGCAAGGAAAAACTGATTTCCATATGTTAAACACCTACGGTCAGATTTTTAATTAACACCCTGAGCATCTCGTATATACATATGTACGTAAACTAGTATTACAGTGCATTATTTGTTTACAAATTATTTATTTTTTGAATTTTTCAGTATAAGATTTCGGGTTATTCAAGCGTCTGTTAAAGCCGGAATCTTGAATATTTCTTTTCACGGTCCCCAATGATGTCGGTTGTACAGGTTTCACTGTATTTATTTCTTTTTACGTAGATATAAATATTCGTTCGCAACTCATATCCATATTAAAGTTCATAAATATTTGTGAATTTTAGTAAGATATACGATGTTTTTATTTCATATTGTCCACTGTGTACTACTTTACGTTGCTAATTTGAGTCCGGGAAATGGCACAACACAATACCGGGGTCGGAAAATTTGCCCCGTGAAATATGATCTAATTTCCGTTGTAAATGTTTGTACGTCTTTGAAAAATCTCTAGATAATATGGTTAGTTTTCACCTGACCTAACCCAGCTCAATGTGGACCTCTTTTCATATCACGCGTAAAAGAGCAGGGATATGAGTGGAAACGTTGAAATGCTAAAGTTCACAAATCATCGGTATGTCTGATTGAATTAATATGACACCTGTCAGTATTTTTGGTCATTTGAGGGTGAAATATGAACTCTGTCATACACCAAATTGAGGCAGATTTGATCAACATTATTATTATTATTATTATTATTATTATTATTATTATTATTATTATCATCCTGTACTGCGACCTTTCTGGTCTATAAACTATATAGCATTATCAGCTGCTGCAGCATGTGTTTTTTGTACTGCTATTAAATTTGATTTTTTTGCTGGTTTTTCGTTGAACTCATAATTAGTTTTTGGTATCACTGTATACCTCATAGTGTGCTACGTTTGTGGGTGGTATTGTTTTTGTCTTTTGTCGCCAGTGGGGTGAGTTTTCTTCTATTTTATATTTCTTTTTCTGTTTTTTTTGTTACTCAGCTCGTTTCCTTAAGTCAAGGTTTATACCTGTTAATTAATTAACTGTCAATCATTATTAATATTATCTATTTGTACTGGGTGTTTAGTAAATATTTCACATACTGGGTGTTGTTCTTCAATTTATTATTTATATTTTTTTCTGTTTCTCCATTTTTAATCTGCATTATTCTCTTCATAATGAGTGATTCTATAAATTGTAACTGTTGCAACAAAAAAACTGAAAAGCATTGCTCAGTTACCTGTACAGTCTGTAAGAAACATTATAGTTTTGCATGTACAAGTTTAACTGCAGATGATGCTAGGAAAATTCGCACTGGTACATATGGATTGAAATGGAATTGTCCTTCATGTGACACACTTAGTAATGATCTAGACTCAATAAAATCTCTTATTTTAAGTCTCCAAAAAGATTTAGCTGATTTAAAAACTAATATTAAAAGTAATGATGCATCTCAATCAAAATTAATTTTAACTGAGGAGATAATTCAAGAGATTTATGAACGTGAAAAAAGGAAGAATAGTATCATGATTAATGGTTTGCAAGAAAATAATACTCCTCAAACTTCCAGTGAACAGTCGACTTCAGATAATAAAATCATTCAGGAACTATTAGGTGAATTTGGTATTACGTCTCCTAGCGACTATGATAAACCAATTAGATTAGGTCGCTATGATGCAACAGCAGAGCGTCCACGTCCCATTAAAATAAAGATCTCTCGGAATGAGGACATAGGTAAAATCTTTAAAAACATTAAAAAAGTCAAAGTAGTTGATAAGTGGTCAAAAATATCAGTATCTAACAATAAAACTCCTATGCAGATTAATCACTTCAAATTGGTTAAAAATGAACTACAAAATCGTTTAAAAAATGGGGAAAGTAATTTGCAAATCAAACATATCAAGCGTGTACCAAAAATTGTGCAGTCGTCGGAAAACTAAATAAGCCCAACAGTTGTCCTATGTCTATTTATTGTTACTATCAGAATACCAATGGTCTTAATTCTAAGTGTACTGAGTTTTATGTTAATTATTGTGTTGTCTCTTTTGATATAATATTTCTCACTGAAACTTGGCTTACAGATTCCATTCAAGATAACGAATTGTTTACGGCGAATTTTAACATAATTCGCCGTGATAGAGATTTTTCTTTGACTAAACGTTCAAAAGGTGGCGGTGTACTATTAGCAATCAGAGAACATATTTCATTTAAGTATTTAAATTCATTCAATTTCTCTAATATTGTTGCCCTAGTCGATTTTTGTGCATGCCGTTGCCGTCTCAATAATTTTACATTTATTATAGGTGTTGTATACATACCGCCTGATATATCCAATTATGAACTTGTCATGTTTTTAGATGCTTTAACTGCATTCCTAATCAACGAAAATATAATTCTTGTTGGAGACTTCAACCTACCGAATCTCTATGAAGAAACAATAAATTGTAGTAAATCATCTTCATTTCGAAATTTTTGTAATTCATTAAATCTTGTGCAGCAAAATACTATCAGTAACTCTAATGGAAGGAAATTAGACCTAATTTTGTCCAATTTTTGTAGTAATCTTAAAACAGATAGATATGACTTTCCATTAGTTAATGAAGATAGGCACCATCCTGCCTTATCATTTAAATTTGATATCCCTAGCTGCAATAAAGTTACCAAATTTCAATCGGCTTCCGTCGTAAATTATAATTTTAAAAAAGCAAATTTCAATAAATTATATGAAGATTTATATAACACAGACTGGTCATGTCTAAATCAGTGTCAACATGTAATTTGACTTTGACTTTATTTCAACAATTATCGCTGGACATGTAATTAAAGTATCCAATAACATGTAAATGAAGCTGTGGGTATGTTTTATAACATATTATATTCAATACTCGATATGTCTGTACCCAAACAGATACGTAAAACTTCTAGATACCCACCTTGGTTCTCACCTCAAATTAAGTATAATTTGAAAATAAAGGATTTCTATAGAAGAAAATGGTTCAAAACCAAAAGCGAATTTTATGGCAGAGAATTTAAGAGAATGAGGCTTTTAGTGAAATTTCAAATTAATGATGCATACAATAATTTTGTGCATAATGTGCAAGCAAACATTAAATCGAACCCTTCAAACTTGTGGAAATTCATTAATTTGAAGCGAGGTACTACTCGCATTCCAAGTAATCTTCATGATGACAACCAAGAGTATAACTCGCCTAAAGAAGCTGTCAATGCATTTGCAAATTTCTTCTCAAGTTTCTTCTGTCCTAGTTCATTAAATGTGATTGGGGGTGACTGTAGTAACAAACAATCATTTCAGTTTTACAAGACTTGTGAAGAGGAAATCATCCCGCTGATGGCTTCTTTTCCAAACAAATTTACTACGGGTGAAGATCAAATACCGAGTTTTCTTGTAAAAGACTGCAGATTTATTTTTGCCAAACCTCTTGTCATCATTATAAATTTAGTAATTGGTACTAGTGTCTTTCCAGAGAAATGGAAACGAACAAGAATAACACCTGTCTTCAAAAAAGGAGATAAATCATTTATGAAATAATAAAAATTATCGTCCTATTTCCATCTTGAATAATTTTGCAAAAGTTCTTGAATTGGTGATTTATAAATCTCTTTATACCAATACACGATGTTTGATATCTACGGCAAAGCATGGTAGATCTACAATAACGAATCTTGCGTCTTTTTCACAATATGTCTCTGAGGTATTAGATGCTAGAGGTCAAGTAGATACTATTTATACTGATTTATCACGTGCTTTTGACTCCATTGATCATGGCCTATTGCTGAACAAATTAAGTAATTTAGGTGCAACTCCGTCTGTCGTCTCGTTATTAAAATCTTATCTTGACAATCGAGTTTGCTGGGTATCGTACAATGGTTTCGAATCATATAAGTTCATTGCTATTTCAGGAGTACCCCAGGGCTCGAACTTAGGGCCACTTTTATTTAACTTATTCATAAATGACCTTCTTACATCTTTCAATTGCAATGTCCTAGCTTATGCCGACGACATAAAACTCTTCACATCTATAAATACACTTAATGATGCTTTTTAACTACAATCAGATATTGACTTTTTGGTTCAATGGTGTATTGAAAATAAATTAATCTTAAATGTAAATAAATGTTGCACTGTTACTTACAGTCGTAGAAAGATTACTGTAGAGTATTCTTATAAGATGCTAGATGTTGTTTTAATGAAAAACAATTCTATCAAGGATCTAGGTGTCATGTTTTGTAAAAACTTTACCTTTATCGAACAAGTAAACAATATTAGTAACTCTGCTAGCAAGACTCTGGGTTTTATAATGCGAATCTCAAAATATTTTACTGATACTTCGGTTGTGAAATCTTTATTCAGTGCATTTGTCTTGAGTAAACTGGAATATGCAAGTTTTATATGGTATCCTTCACATGCTTATCAGTTACAGATTTTGGATCAAATCCACCGTAGATTCCTAAAATTTCTCTCTTTTAAAATCGATAAGGTGTATCCAGTAAGAGGTATAGAGCAGGAATCGTTACTTCAGCGACATTCCATGACATCCCTTGCTGAGAGGCGAGAATGGGCCGCTGCTAGATTCCTCAAGAACCTGATCAGCTACAAGATAGATGCACCTTTCCTTCTAACTAGGGTATCATTCCACGTTCCCAGGCTATTATCAAGGCACTGCAAAACGTTCCTTCTACCGCCAGCGCGTACTGACATAATGAAACATTCGCCAATATTTCTATCTTGCAATGCAGCTAATCTTTTAATTGATGATATTTTCATCTAATTTATTTTTGTATTAAATATATATATACTTTTTTCTATTTTATGTATTTTTGTCCTGTAATTGGTTACTGTTGGGCAATAAATTTATTATTATTATTATTATTATTATTATTATTAGTATTATTATTATTATTATTATTATTATTATTATTATTATTATTATTATTGTACCCTCCGTGCTTTACTCCTATCCTAGGAGTCCTGTATGTTTTGTGAACTCCAAGATTTTCTTTAGACTGATGTCCTTTAGTGTCTCAGTGTGCAATTTCTTTGCTCCTAAAAGAATATGTCTGCTTGCCATAAATGCTTCGCAGTGACATATTAAATGTTGAGGGTTTTATGCTCTTCTCCACATCCTCTGCATGCTGGTTCTTGTCTAAGGCCGAACCTACGTAAATGTTTACTTTTTAAAAATCAAAATTTAACGGTAACTTATAAGTCAAATAACACTATTAAATCATTATTAGGTAATCCTAAAGGTAAAATAGATAATAATAAAAAATCCGGTGTTTATAAAATTGACTGTAAAGATTGTAACAAAGTTTATATCGGGCAAACTAAAAGACAAAATAATACCCGGTTTAAAGAACATTTCTATCATTTAAAATCCGGCAATCGTGATAAATCTAGTGTAGCACAGCATATGTTTATTAACAATCATAAAATTGACAATTCTAATATAAAATTATTGAAACACGTTGATAATAAGATAATTAGATGCACACGAGAGTTTGATAATACATAAATTTAAAGACAAATTGATGAACGCGGATCTAGGTCCCATCCCAAATTCTAAATTATATGAGTTAATATAAGACATATACTTCATTAATCTTAGTTACCCAATTACCTATGACTCCTGTCTCTATATAACCCGTGTTCTATCCCTTATTCTTCAGAGCTGTATTGACCTCTGGCATGGTTTACATGCTGAGTAATCTTAACTTCTCTGTCTTTACTTTGTAGTTTCTACTGATGATGAGAACGTAGTTCTCGAAATACGTATATAGTTTTTAAAATTATTGTTAAGGTTTTTTCTTTAGTTATAATTATTCTATAGGTTTGGAATTGAAATCAAAAATTCTATTATAATAAATAATAATAATAATAATAATAATAATAATAATAATAAAAACACTCGATGCAGTACATACGTACATTTTTACATTAATTATGTGAAGAGATCAAATATCAAGTTTACGATACTCATAGTCTCATAGAAATTAATATCTCAGATTTTTTGGAATTCTTGAGTCGCCACTGTACTGCTTTTCTTAGATTTTCATGTATTATTACATACAGTTATAAACAATTTGTTATTTATTGATGGACGCAAAACCGAGAGTCTTGTCGGAACTCGAGACAAGACAAGACTAACATTTTGATTTGAGACAAGACCAATGTAGTCGAAAACAAATGAAGACCAAAACAAGACTAACCTCAAGTTCTCATCTCGTCTCCGCCTGTGGCAACATTATATAAAGTCCCGTTGATGTCAGTCCATTCTTCATCGGCTTTTCTTCGGTATTTAATAGTTGAACTGTTTACGTTTCTGAATGTTATGAAAACAGTGTATAGAAAAGTTTTTATTGTAGTTAAAATGCACAAGAATATGAACAAAAGAAGAAGATACGGCTATCATTACTTTTTGATGCGAACACTTTTTGCAGAATAACTTTAAAACGTAAATATGGCACTTAGATACCTTTAAAATTAAAATAACATATTCTCTCTAACAGCTTTTAGTTTCTAAAAGGTGACGTAATATGTTCATATTGAAAAATATTGCCTTATTTATATACGGGGCCTCGGAGAGCGACAGCAAATTAAAATGGTTATCTCTGTTTCGTTTCTAAAAATTATTTATTAATTAATTTGAGCATTTAAGGCTACACCTTTGACGCTTTTAATATAAATGCAAATAAATTCAAATGTTTCTCATGAAACTAGAATACCGAGCAGCTAGAAAAATAAAAGAATGCACATTTGTCAGGCAAAATTCGTCGGGCGACAAGTTTTAAATCATCTGCTTTTTGTTCCATTTCGTTACGATTTGCAAAATAATTCGTTTCGAGGGAAAAGCACCTCTATCACCTTAACTTTAAGGCTGCAAAACACTGGGAATCTCTGCTGATTTAGGACGATTATCGATCGTACGTTAATTCTTTGTCGCTATGTGGAATGTCAAAACTTTGTACTTCCTTTGTTCGTTTCCGTTTGTTTATTTATCATTGGATAACATTATTACCTATGCGCTACTGACACACTACTGGGTATCTTGTTTTAAACACAGATAACAACGAATAACCAAATGCACACCAATCTAGACTTTTTTATTTTGATACTGGCGATTGATTTCAATATATATATATTTAACTGCTATTAACTTACGATATTTTTTTGTTAGTGTCATTTTGAATGTTGTTGTAGAACAGTTCTTACGATTTATTTTTAAAATAACTCAAAATGCTTAATTGGTTTGAAATCAAATGACTCTGCTTATTAAAAGGGATAACTATATATTTATATCTTTAGTAATGACGAAAAAAAAATAATATTAATCATTATTCAAAGTTACATTCATCAAATTATTACTTATATTTTATAATTTTATTGATACAATAAGCCAATAACTATTTCAAATGAAACAAATATTACAATTTTTGTTATATAACTGAATATTTATATACACTAATAATGAAAAATTTAATCGTGTAATTAAAAGTATGGCTAACCCAGATACTTGCAGTAACGTAATCACTTAACGACACAAAGGCCCCGGGCATTTAATAAGTATTATTACTTATTAAATGCCCCGGGTTGAAATTTCGGGTAAGCCATGGATGTTGTGTGTCTCCCTTCATAATTTCATGCTCACTAGCGATGTGTATAAAGTGTAACAGTAACAAATATTAGAAGGAAAACTTTACCCGCTCTATAATTCCAACGCTTAAGTACATACAATACAATGGACCAAAAAGTGTAATAAAATAATAAATGAAAATATTTGTGATAAAATTTAAATTACAATTATTAAAGTATAAAGTTAGTATCATTTTGTAACAGACTGCGTATTAGCGCTGCAAAATGATGTCTGCATTTGACATTACTACAAGTAATACACATTTTATAACTTTACAATACAATGATTTTAGAAATTGATTTCCAAATGTTTTGCAAATTCTGCTACAGCTGATTCGTTGATCTGGTTGGATGATCGGTCACTTCACTTCATCCCATAGCAGTTCGACAAGGCAAAATTTAGATAAAATGTTCAGTTTTATTGTATTTTGTAACTACCATTAAGATTTATATGAGGGAAGCAATATGAGTACATTGATTTTGACAAATTAGCAGGTGTACCTACATTTTTGAACGATACTGTGTATAAAATATATCTACTAAATTATATTTCACCTTGGGTAAAACTTTTAATAATAAAATAGCGCTGAAGTTCTCCCTGAAACTTTTGTAAATGAAAATCTATGATAATGTTCAAGATATGAACAAATAAAAAAATTGAAGAGCACTACAGTTCATGTTAATATACATAAATTACAAAGAACTCTTTTGTTTAGTATATAAAGTTGCAGAGGCACGAAAAGACAGACGACATACGACTGAAGAAGTCTTTAGCTTCACGTCTAAGACAAACAGGTCTTAGATGCATAAGGTTTATGAGCTATTAAAACTTGGCAATGTGTCTGTGAATGTGCAATGGAGCCACCAGAGGCGCGCAAGTTATTTTCTCCGGAGGGAGTAAGTCACTCTTATCCTGAAAAATTTATTGCGCGCCAACGCAAACAAGACAACTGTAAATTTTCCGAGCTTGCTTAAATCTTACCAAATTGAAAATTACGTATTTTGTGATACGCGAACTCTGGTGTAACTTACAAATAGCGGAATTTTCACAATTTTATATATATTTATATTATATGTATATGTATATATACATATACCGAGAGTTTATTTTATCAGTAAACATAGGGTATATCATTGCCATAGTTACAGTATGAATGTTTGACAGCAAGCGTTTATTTTATGAGTAAACATAGGCGTTTAACATGGCAAAGCAGTTTTTTTGTAAATACAAAGTGTTCGGCAAAAAATCAAGCCATAGTACATTACATCTTGTACATTAATCAATATTAATTACTTTGATAATATTGTAAAAATTGCAATAAATTACAAAAATTGTCAAATAAATAATTGTTTCAGTTTTTTATTATGCAATATAAAAAGATTTACAAATGTCTCCATGCGTTGTTATTACATCAATATTTTGATTATTGTAATCAATTATTCTCAATAATTTTCTCTTTATTTGTTACAATGTAATTATTATTTTTTAATGATTGTAATATGGAAATATAAACTGATTTTTAAAAGTTCAACAATTTTTATGTAAAAAAAATAAAATAATTACCCCAATGAGGAATCGAACCTCAACCAAAAATTTCAAACGCTACTGTTATGACCACTGCGCCACGGAGACATTTGTAAATCCTTTCATATTGCATAAAAAAAACTGAAACAATTATTGATTTAATAATTTTTGCAATTTATTGCAATTTTTGCAATATTATTAAAGTAATTAATATTAAATAATGTACAAGATGTAATGTACTATTATCATATTCAATAGCATGGATTGATTTTTTGCCGAACACTTCGTATTTACAAAAAACTGTTCCCATGTTAAACGCCTATGTTTACTCATAAAATAAACGCTTCAATACATTGCTGTCAAACATTCATACCGCAACTATGGCAATGATGTACCATGTGTTTACTGATAAAATAAACTCTCGGTATATATATATATATATATATATATATATATATATATATATATATATATATATACAGTGTGTTGATTAAGAACCTGGCCAATGGCGTTTAACATGGGAAAACAGTTTTTCTTATATATATATATATATATATACAGTGTGTTGATTAAGAACCTGGCCAATGACGTTTAACATGGGAAAACAGTTTTTCTTTGCGCAAAAGTCCCCAATTAATTTTAGACAAAAATGTTTCAAATAAATTTTGTAGGTAGTAATATTCTACGCCTAAATCACTAAACAAACAACAGTTCAAACGATACGCATTTCTTTGTAACTTTATTTCAATTTCATGGGTATCGCTAGAAATGAGCAATATTTTTACACAATTTCAAATTAGATTTTACAAGTTACCAAACGTGCAAAATTAAAACTGTTTACTGATTTAGGCGTTGAATATAATTATCTACAACATTTATTTGAAACATTTTGTCTAAAATTAATTGGGGACTTTCGCGCAAAGGAAAACTGTTTTCCCATGTTAAACGCCTATGGCCAGATTTTTAATTAACACACTGTATACATATACATACTCGTATATAGGGTGTTAAAAAATCAGTGTCACAAATTATGAAAGAATATGGTACATTGACCAAAATGAGTAAGAAAAGCTTAATCAACATGGATCCGATTTTCAATAGTTTCCGAGATATGAGACAATGGAAAATAAGTTTTTTTGTGTTAACCTCTGCTATCTCGAAAACTGTAAGAGTTACGACTTTGATTAAATGAGAATTTTGTTCACCTTTCAGAGGTCATCTTAGATGTGCTTTTGTTTTTCAAAAAAAAAAAAAATCGAATATTAAGACAAAAGTTGTGGCAACCTAAAAAGTGAAAAAAATGTTTCATATAAAATGTTATTGCTTTTTATAAGTAGTCTATTTACTGGCATACACAAAATTTTGTTCGATCACTATCTTAGTCAGTTTTTCTTCGATTCTAATACAAAATGGCCTCTTTCTCAAAAACAGTTGAAGATTGGACCCATGTTGATTAAACTTTTTTTGCTCATTTTGGTCAGTACTATATGCCTTCATCAATTGTGACACTTATTTGTAACATCCTGTATACTTACAATATGTTCAAAGTTATGTTTTGTTATGTTATTTAGTTAGTTTTATAGCAATGTAACGTACTGCTTCACTAAACAAAATACATATTATAACGTTTTGTAGTGGGATTCTGAAACTCGGCGTTACTTTAATGTTGACGCCGCTGGCCGCGTTAATTCACACTAGGAATATTGAAGCGTGAACCGTCGAAACGGTGACTTACATGTACGTTTTATGGTATGAATAGCTCTAATATTTTTTATGTACTGCTTTAGACACTTGAAAAATGTATTTTATTAACAGTTAGTATAGTTATTCATGTTATATGTAATGATTATTATTTATATGTATATTACACATTGTTAACATAACCTTCTTATATAAAATTTTCAAATTACAGTATTCAAATCAGAAACAATAGTATCAAGTTTAGAATTATCGGTACAGTAATGCACCACAGAAAATAACTGCTGGATGTATCTATGAGGAAAAGTCAATTGAAAAAAAGCAATTTTATATTACTTGCAAAAAATGTAAAGCCTTTTGATTGTAATAATCATTTATGTTTTAATACAACAATAAATATTTTCAAGGAAACTGGTTTTTGATTATGAATTATAAGAAGAAATTCGTATTATAATGAACAAAATTATGTGTGAGTACAACAAAGTATATACTTAGGTAACAGATTACAACAATACACCTTTGGAATAAATTCAGAAAATTATTGATTTATTAGAAAAGTAATTGTTTCCTGCTACCTATACTACAATGTACAATAGTAAATGTTTCTAACTAGAACAAATATTTTAAACAATTTTATCTTCAGTAGTTATTGGAAATCTTATCCGTAAATTCATTAGGTAGTTTCCTATTTCAAATGAAAAGTAACTTCTTTCATAAATGTACTTGCCGCACATTGGCTAATATTTTTTAAACAATTCCGCAAATTTCCAATCTTGTATAATATTCTAAAATCTTAGTTAAATTATTAGATCTTTTTTTTTCTATTTTTTGCAAAATACTTTTATCTTCTAAAATATGAAATAACCCTGTTGTTCACCATTTTTATCAAATAATTGTTTTTAGTAATATATCAGAAATATGTTTTTAACACAAAATACACGCAGGTTTGTTTGAAGTGTGATATATACTTTTTAAATAGGCAGGTAAGTGCAGGTTTTGTAATGTTTAATAATTTTTTATTGGTTGAAAATTCAAAAAGGGAAAGATCACATGAATATATGCAACGTGAATTAACGCTGGCGTTATTAACATTTCACGTTCACGCCAGAGTTTCTGAATACCAGTTTAACGCTGAAACGTGAACTTTACTATCGTTGCTTAACGCAGAATGTTATTTAACGCTGGTTTCAGAATCCCACTGTTGATCTCTGTTGTAATTTAACTTGAGCTGTAAAGTCATTAAGTGTTTTACATATCAGAAACTACAGAGTGATCAAAACTGGCTAAAGGTCATGTGACAATTTTGTTCCAAAATTATTTTTCAATTTTCCATAATTCATCAAAACTATGTTCCATATATGACAGATGAAAACAGGTGCATGATATTTGAATGATATCATTGACGTGCGTTGATTAATTTGATATACGTACGTATAAAGTACGTAGCCTTAATTTTGTGAATATTGAAAAAAAAAATCTTTTTGTTTCGTGATTAATGCGCTGAGTGGCTGACTAGTGTATGCAATTGCAATATGTATGTATATGAAGTTGAGAATCACCTCCTGTATATCTGTATCTATTGAATAATTATTGTTTATAACTTGCATCGCATGTTTTGGCATACTTTCCGTGTACAATGTTCTTAAAATTTTATTTAAATCGGTGAGTCCAACGTCGCAGCATGCCTTTTTAAATGTTTTCCTAGACTTACTCGTACGTGTATATCATTACAAAAACACTAACTTGCAAATTTCCATGATAAACATGACTTTTTCTCTCACCTTTGAGGCATATTTTGTTGCGTCTAAAATTAAGCCACGTTTCATTTTGCATCCTGTTGTGTGCACTGACGTTGAGCTGAATTTGCACCTGGATTTCAGCGCTTTTCAGCCCTGTGCATGGCAACTTCACCCTGCAACATTAAAACAAGTATGGCAAAATGAAATTTTCATTATTTGTTCGCAGCGTAGCAAAGTTTTATCATTATATCTGCAGCCAGAAACATATGGTGATAATGAAATGAATGATAGAGATACGCGAATGTATTATAATCAACGTGATTTATACAATTCATTCAACAGAAATTGTAGAGGAATTTCACATCATTTATTTCACAAAATCGTTAAGTCAAGGCGAGATTTAAAGTTTTCATAATTATGATATATTTTGTTTTGCGCAATTTATAATGTAATATAAAATTTACAACAAGTTTTAGAACAAATATAATTAGCCGTATTCATGGTAATTCTGACCTGGTTTAAACCAAGTACCAAGTCTATCTTAGGACTAAGGTTTTTCCTAATTCATGGTAACGGTCGACTTAGACTTAATATGATATATGAAATTCATATTAATTGTCAAATTGACAATTTTGATATTAAATTAACAAAATTCAGGAAATTCAAGATATATTTACACAAATAAATGAAGTTAAAGATGAATAAAAGATAACATGGCAGTGTTGGAGGTACATTTATAATGGGTCCGTGAAAAAACCCAGCGACCCCTAAGACTAAAAAGTTATAAATAATTTAAAAGTGGTCGCTCACTTTACGCCCAGCGACCACATGTAATACACAAACTTCAAATTATATGTCAAACGCTTGCTTTTAGAATATATAAATAAAAATACAGCGACCCCAATTTTACAAAAAAATATGAACAATTTGGTCGCTCGCTTCACGTCCAGTGACCATATATGATACAAAAACGTAGGCTTATATGTTAAACGTTTATGCTTCGTTTGTGTTTTCAGAATATATGATTAAAAATACAGCGACCCCAATTATATAGAAAATATAAACAATTTAAAAGTGGTCGTTTTGTTTGTGTTTTTAAAATATATTATTAATTGCGTAGCACCCCATTAGAACAAAAGTTATAAATAAATGAAAAGTAGTAGCCCACTTCATACCTAGAAAGCAATAAATATAACGCATAAAACGACTATTTAAAAATCAAAAGTTTGTGTTATTGTGTTTCGTTTATGCTTTCAGAATATGACTGGAAAAACAGGCCCCTGTTATTATACAAAAAATATAAACAATTTGAAAGTAGTTATCCACTTCACGTCCATATGTGAAGCAGAAATGTCGGATTATATGTCAAACGTTTGTGCTTCGTTTAAAGTACCTAAGTAAAGTCTCGCTCCCATGTTAAATTAATTAGAAAAATATGAAAAAAAAATAGCTAATAGTGCTCTTTATGTGTTTATATTCGCCTCAATTATTTTTATTTGTGCTCGTATATTTTCAAAATTTTCATACTTTATCCAAGGATTTGCCATCTTAATTAATATTATGCATTTATATGTGCTGATCTGTTTTTCAACAAAGTACCTAGGAAGGAAATTTGGTGGAAGTTGAAAGCTCCGATTACAAACTCACTAACTTTATATATTTATATACCGGGTGTAACACGAAAACCGGGTCATGAACGTTTAACAGAGGAAATCAGTTTTTCTATGCCCAAAAGTGATCTGTTAATTTTAGGCAAAAATGCTTCAAATAAATATTGTACAGAATTAAATTTTGCATCACATTTTCTTTTGCATTTTTGGTAAGTGAGAATTTAAAATTTTATAAAACTTACTTCTTTATAGTGATAGTCGTGGTTTCACAATAAAATTTCAAACAAATTTTATGAGATTTTGCATGTCAGAAATTATAAAATATACGAGTAGTACTCATCAAATTAATACTTCTTGTGAATAATTCTCCATTTTCATTAATGATAACTCAAAGGAGAGCGTTGCTGATTGGTAAAATTTCAAACATATATAATGTCATTTTACCTTATCAGAAACGTGTCTGTCAGATTGTGACATATTTTACCTTTTGTTTGAGTTATCGTTATTGAAAATAGAGAATTATGCAGAGGAAGAGAAGATACAAATCATTGTTGTATTTTACACTTTCATAAAATTTTAAATTCAATTACTGCGGTTACGAAACGTGCAAAAGAAAATGTGATTATTGGTTTAGACACAGAATTTAATTCTCTACAGCATTTATTTGATTAACATTAATAGACTACTTTTGGGTAAGGAAAAATTGATTTCCTATGTTAAACGCTTATGGCCTGCGTTTCGTATTATATATATATATATATTGATACCTGTTAAGGAGTCACTTCCGTGACGTTGATAGGGCGTCCTGACTTCCATATTAATTAATGAATATATATTATTAAAAATTATATATATAGGCTTAGGGGAACTTCTAAATTAAGGTTTACAAAAGAGGGGTAAGAAAATATTATATTAAAAATTTATATACAATTGCACATACTAAAAATACGAAGTTACTTCCATCACTGTAATTGTATACAAGATATTGAAGCGTAGGGCTGACTTCCGCAGCGTTGCCAAATTTCATGTCTGCTAAACTAGCAAGCACATATCAGCAAAAAACCAAATAAAGTATAATATGATGAATAAGGGTCTCACTCTGTGTGAATGAAGTGCCACAATGTCGAATTTTGGACTATTATCTTTGTTTAAACAATCATAATTTTGTTGTCTTGGCTGTAAGTTTGCGGAACCGCTCCAAACCACCATGCATGCCCAATTCTGATTTTTTTTACAAAAAATTATGATTTGTGTGCTATTTAAGTGCCCTATTTGGTCTATTATATTATTTAAAAAATATTAAAAAAATACTAGATTGTTTGCAAGGCAGCAGATCCGCTCCAAACCAGTCAACTTCAACTCTAAGTAATCTGGGACAATGTACGACATAAGGGCTTATTAAATGGGGATATACCTTATTTTGGGCTATGAAATTTATAGCATAAAACTTTATGGTCAGGATAGAAGTTAACCGTAAAATTGTATTTATTGTATATAGTAACAACAGATGACACAGTTATTCCAACTTTTAAATTTACAAATTTAAGGTGTTATGTTTACTAGTCACTAATTAAATTAATTACTTTACAAAAAAAAACCTAGTCCAAAGATGATGCAGAATTTGAGCAATCAGAAAATAAAATATCAAAGACGAAAAACGTTTCATGTAATGAAAAATATTTCATATTTATCTTATATCCAGCAATACACATGTTGTACAACTTTTGGGGTTCACATATAATATTTAAGTGTGATAAAGTCTACTGTAAAAAATAATAATAAAAAAACTTAAATTTATTTATAGCTACGAGTAGTAATTGAAATGATGGTACTCTCAAGCTTGATGGTTTAAACTTAAAAAATTTGTAAAGATTTGTCAAATTACTATTTATTTATATAAAAAAATCTGTTGTGGCCAGCACAATATCTCTCGCCATTTCCATTTTATGTTAAACAGGGTGTAAATTTTAAAACGGCTATAGGGCTATAACATAGAAAAATAGTTTTTCAGATGCCGAATTCGATATTAATTTATTGAAAAAAAAATTAGTGCATATTTATAAAGAAAAACATTACGAATTTTTTGATACCAAACACATTAAATTTCTGTTTCATATAAAGCCAGAAAATAAATTTAAAAATTTGCACAATTAAGAAAAAATATCAATAGCCGTGAAACTGACAGAAACAAAACAAAACAATTGTTGACTTGAGACGCTCATTAATAAACGTTTCATACACATTATTTTTTAAATTATTATTATTTTCGTTTTATTAAGAAGAAATCATGGATAATTTGTCTCATGAAGAAAAATTACAAATTATTAAATGGTTTTAATTGTTCCCTTGTAATTTGCATTTTTTTTTTTCGTTTCTTATAACTTATTACTTACTACATGTACATCATCTTTAATTTGTAAATACTTGTTACAATAAATAATAATTGTTTCTTAAATAAATATCATAGTGTTTACTTTATTTTGTGTTATTTTATATTAGTTTATAAATTAATAACTTTAATCTTTAATTGTCCCCTATCATGTTAATAAAAAATGGCAATGTTTTGTTACTGTTAGTTTCATGGCTAATGATATTTTTCTTAATTGCGCAAATTTTTAAATTCATTTTCTGGCTTTATATGAAACAGAAATGGAAGGTGTTTGGTATTAAAAAATTTGTAATAGGCACCAATTATTTTTTCAATAAATTAATATAGAAACTTTCGACATCTAAAAAACTGTTTTTATATGTTACAGCCCAATGACCCATTTTAAAATTTACAGCCTGTATAAGTATTGTATTGCACTTCGCTATCGAACCGTCGTTTTATAACAAAAAAAAATTACAGAACTTTACCCAAATATTGTTTTTATTATATTTAACATGTCTTCTGCACACATACAATTCTAATTATATCTATTTTCCATTGTCTGAGGAAGTTCCTAAATATCAGAGATTCTTCCAATTCATTAACTAGATTGGCGGTATTTCTGATGGATATATGCATTTTATTTACAATTTTAAATATTTAATTAATATAACAATAAGAAAGATTAAATGTACTTCCCAGAAAAAGCTTTCAGAATGTCAGTAATACTGTTGATATTTGGCACCAACATCTGTCATTTACAAACTATGTTATAAACATTACTATGTTATAAACATTTGAATATGTCAACTGGTTTCCTTAGTGCCTTAGTCTCTGCGATGTACTACATTAAATTATTCTATATATTACAGTGCCTTTATCCCTAAATCTATACAATATATAATAAAATTTCAGATGTAGAATTTTATGTTCTTCAATATATGTAATATACATATTTTCAAAAAATAATATTTACAAGATTTCTTTAAAGAAACTATTACTTTCGGTTGTCCAATTTTAGCAAAATGTAATCAGCTTTTCCCAGGAATGGCAAATTGAGGAAACTGTAGTTAAATATTTTTTAAATCGTAAAGTATTGAGAAATCGTGGATCCAACATCCACACATACATCCACGCACACACGGGCATAATCGTAAAATGTTATAATCGGATTCTAGGGACCTTAAAACGTGCTTATCTACTAAAATCTGGATATGCAATTTTTAGCATGATTCCAATACCTCTCTTAGCGAGAGGTAAAAAACTAAAATTTTACTTCTTGTATATTGTGGAGAAGGTAGGAAAATGAAGCACTCAATTAGAGAACAATTTCGCTAATAATTAATATATACATATATACATATTTCACGTTATTGGTTTTACTTATCAAATGAAAATTACAAATTTCATTTACAGAAAAATAATTTGTAAGTAACATGATGTAACTGGGAATTATTTAAAACTGTACTAACCTCCAAGACTGTCCGCACTTTTGCAATTTATGTCTGGTTTTATAACAATTTGTTCAAAAATTAATACGTTTTCATCCAACCAAATTAAGTAGTACTTTACAAAACAGTAAAATGACACGTGCAAAATTCATTTCTATTTATTAAAAATTATATAAAGATGGTAATTTTTTAACATACCCTTTTAAAACCGGGCATTAGTTGTAAAATTAAGCAACTTTGTCAAAAAATTTCACCAATCGCGAATACTGACATATGACAAAAAAATAAATTGTCACCTGAAATTTTATTGCTTATTGCTTACAGAATGTTGAAAACTTGCTAAAAATTAATAAATCATCTTAACAGAATAACCTCGATTGAAATTTAGAAACTTGTTAAAAATTATCACAAATAAATTTTAATATATAACGAGATATTTAATTGTTATTTGTTATTAATACTTATTGGCTAAAATTTTTAAATAGATGCTAAAAATAATCATTAATTCACAGAAACACTCCGTATGTGCTATAGATAACACAGGTAATTATTTTTACATTTTATTGTGAATTTTTCACTTATTAATTTTTAATACTTTTTTAATTGTAAATTGTTAATAAAAATTTATTATATTAATAAAGAGTTTCCATAAATTACAATAACATACTGCAATACACTGTTGCCAAGTTTTGGAAGTGACTAAGTACCTTCAAATGCTATATACACTTCGGAAGTAACTTCGCATTGCGCATACCTGATACTAATAGCGAGTACAGCGCCAGCGGTAAACGCTTGAACTAAAGTGACAATTTTGAGGGTACGGGGGGTACTATTTGACTTCCAACAAAATTTTCGTATTTAGACTTATTTTGCCTTATAATGCTAGAAAAAATAAAATTACATAGGGAAACGTTGTCACTTCCATTTTCGGAAGTCACAACGGTATATATGAAGTCACAGCGTTGAGCAAATTCCCGTATATGAAGTGACCACGTACCATGTATACATATATATATATATATATATATATATATATATATATATATATATATAATTTTAAAACGTAATTCTTCCAAACAGTTGATCTGTAGAATGAGATGTAAAGTGCATAATAAATCATTATTCTCTTTGTAGCCGGGTGTTATGGTTACAGTAAATAGATTTTGGAATAAGAATAATATAGTATCTAGATTTATAATAAAAAATAAATTTTTCATCAATTAGTGTAAATAAATTAAATTTATCTTGGTTTAATTTTGGTCTTTCCAGCCAGGCTATATTTTAATAATTATATAATTATTGTAAGTAACTGTTTAGACGGAAGTCAACAGTTGAAATTTCTGTAACTTAGTTACAATGAACAATGTTAATTGTTTAAATAAATATTATGAATAAAGAACAGATTTGTGAAATATTTATGAATCTCACTGGGGTTTGAACCCAGGGCCTTCTGATATCTAGTCAGACGCTCTGCCAACTGAGCTGAGACTCCGTAAGATTCATGAATTTTTCACACGTCGCATGCATGGTTGTATACAGGAATGTATTCCACATGAAGTATCATCGCCCGCACAACACAGCGACATCACCTGTGGTAGCCTACCAGCGCTACAGTATTATATATATACAATTATTGTAAGTAACTGTTTAGATGGAAGTTACAGTTGAAATTTCTGTAACTTAGTTACAATGAACAGTGTTTATTGTTCAAATAAATACTTCAGGTGGAAGACATTCCTGTACACAACCATGCATGCGACGTGTGAAAAATTCATGAATCTTACGGAGTCTCATAGCTCAGTTGGCAGAGCGTTTGACTAAATATCAGAAGGCCCTGGGTTCAAACCCCAGTGTGATTAATGAATTTTTCACAAATCTGTTCTTCGTTATTTTAATAATTATATTTGTCATTACAGGTAACAGTCTAACATTGGTCCTTCGACCCCTTTTCGACTCAGTTATCATCGAGTATCATCGATCCTCCGAAGCCTTTATCGACTCGGACTACTATTGGTCCTTCGAACCTTTTTGACTCAGTTCTTTTGGTGTAACATCGATCCTCCGAATCCTTTATCTACTCGTTGGAATAACATTGGTCTATCGAATTCTCTTTGGCTCAGTTCCTTTGGAGTAACCTCGATCCTCCGAAGCCTTTATCGACTCGGACTAACATTGGTTTTTGGAACCCTTTTTGACTCAACTTCTTTGGAGTAACATCGTCTTCCAAAGCCTTTATCGACTCGTTGGACTAACATCGGTCGATCTATTGAAGCTTTTATTGATGCATTTATTGACACTCCTTGGACTAACATTTATCCTTAGATTTCTATTGCCCTTGACTTTTGAATACATCGTCATGTCAGAAAAAGTTGTCGTAGTGAACGAATAAAATCACGAACAGTTTTAACTGAAGAACACAAGAAAGATACAGTTTTGACTCCTGAAGAAGACAAGAAAGTCATAGTAATACCACTAGATTCGTTATATTGTATTTGAATACGTTTATACGTATAAATTTTGCTGCTATTTAATACAAAAATTTTGTTGGTTTTTTCTAAGTCGTTAATATTGTGTTTCCTATGGTTGTATTCAGAATTTTGTGATCTACTTTGGTGTGTATTTTGTTTCTTCAACTTAAGCCTTTATCGACTCGGACTACTATTGGTCCTTCGAACCCTTTTTGACTCAGCTCCTTTGGAGTAACATCGGTCCTCCGAATTCTTTATCGACTCGTTGGACTAACATTGGTCCTTCGAATCCTTTTTGACTCAGTTCTTTTGGAGTAACATCGATCCTCCGAAGCCTTTATCGACTCGGACTAATATTGGTCCTTCGAACCTTTTTGACTCAGTTCTTTTGGTGTAACATCGATCCTCCGAATCCTTTATCTACTCGTTGGAATAACATTGGTCTATCGAATTCTCTTTGGCTCAGTTTCTTTGGAGTAACCTCGATCCTCCGAAGCCTTTATCGACTCGGACTAACATTGGTTCTTGGAACCCTTTTTGACTCAACTTCTTTGGAGTAACATCGTCTTCCACAGCCTTTATCGACTCGTTGGACTAACATAGGTCGATCTATTGAAGCTTTTATTGATGCTTTTATTGACACTCCTTGGACTAACATTTATCCTTCGATTTCTATTGCCCTTGACTTTTGAATACATCGTCATGTAAGAAAAAGTTGTCGTAGTGAACGAATAAAATCACAAACAGTTTTAACTGAAGAACACAAGAAAGATACAGTTTTGACTCCTGAAGAAGACAAGAAAGTCATAGTAATACCACTAGATTCGTTATATTGTATTTGAATACGTTTATACGTATAAAATTTGCTGCTATTTAATACAAAAATTTTGTTGGCTTTTTCTAAGTCGTTAATATTGTGTTTCCTATGGTTGTATTCAGAATTTTGTGATCTACTTTGGTGTGTATTTTGTTTCTTCAACTTAAGGCTCTAGGGGTGAGTTTCTTTATTTTTTCACTGGATTTCTTGTGACAATTCTTTTTATTTTTCAACATGGTTCAGTAGTCTGTTTATGCTTGCTCAAATAGGTACTTAACAATTTATATCTTAAGACACTTGTACTGGTTGATCGTTAAAATAAATATATACTGGGTGTTTCTCTATTTCTTGTCTTTCTTTTGTTTTTTTCTACCTAATTTTCTTTGTACCAATGGAAAATATCATCTGTAATTGCTGTAATAAATCTACGGAGGAACACAGATCGATTAGATGTTCTTTATGTAAGAAATTTTATAGTATCTCCTGTGTAGATATTACAGTATCTGAAGCTCGTAAGATAAAAATGAATGATAATGGTCTGCATTGGAATTGCACTCATAATAATTGTGCTCAAATCAATGAAGATATGAATAGTCTTAAACGTTTTATATTAACACTCCAAAACGATATTGCAGAACTTAAAAAGTCTAATGTTAATAAGACTGAGTTTTCCTCACTAAGCGTAACTGAAGATATCATTTATGAAATTTCAGAACGAGAAAAACGCTCTCGTAACATTATAATATTTGGCGCGAATGAGGTAAATTCATCAAATAAGGAGCAGAGTAATATCGACGAGAGTTTGGCCAAGGATTTAATATCTGATATAGGAGCTGATTGTAAAATGGTTAATGTGCAAAGAATCGGCCGTTATGATCCATCTTCTTCCCGATCTCGGCCTTTAAGGGTTGTTTTACCCTCTTCTGAAGATATGAGGAAAATATTTCGTAATGTAAACAAATTGAAAGTAAACAATAAATGGCCGAATCTGTCGATCTCTAGAGATCGTACCATGAAACAGATTGAGTTTTATAAATTTGTTAAAGCAGAATTACAGGAAAGAATTAATAAAGGGGAAACAAATATTTACATTCAATAAATAAATGATATACCTCGTATTGTTTTTAAAAAGGCGGAAAACTAAAATTGCTCAACAGTTATATTACGTTAGATTGTTTATATCAAAATACTAGGGGATTAAATTCAAAATGTCATTTGTTTTACACTAATTGTTTGTCTGCGTCTTTTAATATAATTGTTATTACAGAAACATGGTTGAATGATTCAGTAAACAGTGCCGAATTATTTCCACCAAATTATAATGTTGTTCGTTCCGACAGAAATTTTTCATTAGTAGGCCGCTCTACAAGCGGTGGGGTTTTAATATCATTAATGAATGATATCAAATTTAATATTTTAGATGTATCTAGTTTAAAAAATTTAACACCACTTATTGGTATAGTTGTATGTAGATGTTATTTTTCCAACCTTTCATTTATTATATGTGCCATATACATACCACCTGATACCGATATTGACGATCTTAACACGTTTCTAGAAGCGTTAGAATTAATCCTTATTAATGAACGTGTACTTATATTAGTCGACTTCAAACTTCCTCATTTATATGATGATTCGGTTAACACTAAATCGCTCTTGTTTAAGAACTTCATGAACGTACTAAATCTCACTCAATACAATAACGTGCTAAATTGTAATTCAAATAAATTGGACCTTGTTTTATCAAATTTCTTAGATTCCATGGTGATTGAACGTTCCGATTTCGTCCTGGTCCCAGAAGATCGTTATCATCCAACACTTTCATTTAAATTTAATGTAGTCTCGGCGAATTGTACAAATAAATTTCCTTCAGCATTAAATACTAAATACAATTTTCGCAAAGCCAATTTCATTCAACTTTATGATGATATATGCAATTTAGATTGGACCTGTGTGGATAATATTCAAGATGTAAATGCAGCACTCGACACCTTTTATACAACATTATATGCCGAATTCAATAAATCAGTTTCAAAATAGTCATTCAGTGATTCTCAATATCCTCCTTGGTTCAAAGCAGATATCAAATATAATTTAAAAACCAAGACTTATTTTAGAAAGAAATGGATTAAATACAAAAAAAAACAATTTTATCTATCCGAATTTAAACGCCTACGAAAATTAATAAAAAATCAAATAAATGAAGCATATAAAACCTACATTTCATCTATAGAAAATAATATGAAAACAAATCCATCTGAATTATGGAAATTTGCAAATCAAAAACAGGGAACTTCTAGAATTCCGGGAAAAATGTATAATGAGATAGGAGAAATGGATAACCCGCAGGCAATAGTTAATGCCTTTGCTTCCTCTTTTGTAAGCTATTTCTCAATGAGCTCTGGATATAATGAAATATCTGAAGAAAATATATATTACTCGTCATTCTCCCTAAATCCGGTAAATGAGGATGATATCTTATCTGTTATGTCAACTTTTAAAAATAAGTTTACGGCTGGTGAGGATATGGTTCCAAGCTTTTTAATCAGAGACACTCGGTTTGCTCTCGCTAAACCACTTGCTTTCATAATTAATTTATCTATTTCTTCTTACAAATTTCCCGAAAAGTGGAAGAAAACGAGAATTACACCAGTATTTAAGAAAGGTGACAAATTTAATATTTCAAATTATCGTCCAATCTCTATACTTAATAACTTTGCTAAAATATATGAAATTATTATCTATAAGTGTATTTACAGGCATACCAGCTCTATCATATCTGATAACCAGCATGGCTTTGTTAAAGGTCGGTCCACTACTACGAATTTAGCTTGTCTTGCTCAGTTCACTGCTGAAATTCTTGATGTGCGTGGCCAGGTTGATGTCATATACACGGATTTGTCCCGTGAATTTGACTCTATTGATCATGGTATCCTATTATCTAAAATAAATACGTACGGAGCATCTCCAAATGTAGTCCACTTATTAGGTTCATATCTTAGTGACAGAACTTGTTATGTTTATTATAACGGTTTTTCGTCAACTAACTTCATAGCAACCTCTGGTGTACCCCAGGGATCCAACTTGGGCCCGCTATTATTCGTACTTTACATCAATGATCTACTGTCCATGTTTACTTGTCATGCATTAGCCTATGCCGATGATATAAAATTATACACCTCAATTAATTCTGTTAATGATGCACACTCACTACAAAATAATGTTAATATTATGTATTCCTGGTGCGAAAGTAACAAACTAAATCTAAATGTTCACAAATGCTGCATAATTTCATTTAGCCGCAAAATTAATATTATAAATTATTCTAATAAAATAAATAATTTCGAACTTGTTAAAGTAAAATCATTTAAAGACTTAGGTGTCACTTTTTCAAGCAATTTCATCTTTTCTGAGCACATAAATAATGTTGTACGTGATGCTAATAAAATGCTTGGTTTCATTATAAGAATTACCAATCCTTTTGGAAATACGGATGCAATAAAATCTCTTTTCTATGCCTACGTATTAACTAAATTAGAATACGCTAGCCTCATCTGGTTCCCCTATTATACCTACCAACATTTGGCACTTGACAGTATTTATCGCAGGTTTCTAAAAATGTTGTCCTTTAAACTATAGTCAGTACTTTAATTTAAATAGTGCCTAAACTGATTTATAGTTTCACTATTTAAATTTTAGTTAATTCATATTAATTTAATATAATGCAGTATAAATATAAACTACATTCGCAAATTGTCAACACTCGCTACAAGAAACGATTAGTTTCTTACTGAGTTAATCTTATTTACTATTTACTGTCCTATCTATGTTGCAGTATCTTAAAAATCAATTATATCTGTGTCTGTAAACCATTGTAAGATATATGCAGTAAATAAATATTATTATTATTAAACTAGATAGAGTTTATCCTCCAAGGGGTATAGATCAGCATACCCTCCTTCATCTGTGTCTGTAAACCATTGTAAGATATGCAGTAAATAAATATTATTATTATTATTATTATTATTATTATTATTATTATTATTATTATTATTAAACTAGATAGAGTTTATCCTCCAAGGGGTATAGATCAGCATACCCTCCTTCAACGTCATGGCATGCCATCCCTGGCGAGGCGAAGAGAGATAAGCAGTGCCAAGTTCCTTTGGCTCCTCCTACGTGGTGAAATAGACGCGCCGTACCTCCTGGGTCGCGTCCAGATCCACGTTCCACGTCAGGCAGCTAGATTTTCTAGGACATTCCAACTCCCTTCATCTCGTTCTGATGTACTCCAGCGTGCCCCCGTAACAATAATGTCCCACAATGCGAACAACCAATATGAAGATATATTTCTGTAATTTTTGTCTTTTTTGTTTGATATGCATATATCTTTCATACTAAATAATTTAATTCACTATCTATCTATC
Source organism: Ophonus ardosiacus (assembly GCA_943142095.1). Classification (NCBI taxonomy): domain Eukaryota; kingdom Metazoa; phylum Arthropoda; class Insecta; order Coleoptera; family Carabidae; genus Ophonus; species Ophonus ardosiacus. Next base: position 20,543,258 of record OW964833.1, on the reverse strand, counting down.
TATATTTCTATATTGAATTCATCACGACGATCGCGAAAATTTTATTCGTCTCTACAGCTTAAACGGTGCGAGTGATTTTAATGAAAATTTTTCTGGGATGTAGATAATAACTCAACTTGATTTCCTGGTAATAAGTCATTTTCCTGTACGTTGCATAGTTTTTGTGTAAAATATTTTTAAAGGTCGTATTTTGGCTTTTTGAAACAATTTGATATCAAAAATTTAGTCTTCTTTGAAAAATTTAAGACGAAGAACGTTTCTTTGACATGTCAATCAGAACATTTAAATGGAATTGTTTATAAAATAAGGACATTTTGAAAAAAGTTAAATTCATAAACATACATTATGGCAATGGGCGGTTATTCCATAGTAGTTTAAAAGGCGTAAAACATTATATTTAAAAATTACAATTTTCGAAGATTCATGTCCGTGATTCATGTGCATTTCCAAAGTGTTGCCAAACATCCCATAAATAACTAAGTAAAAAACAAATATTCCAATGTTAGGAATTTCACAGCCCCATCGCCTTTTTTTGCTTAAAGTTGTCAGAACCATGTCGTGTTTGGTATCAAATGAAAAGTAACGTCAAGGGCTGTCATACAGAAATGTCAAAAATTTAACAGCTCGATCGGCTTTTGCTTTTTGGCTTAAAGTTGTCAGAACAATGTCGTGTTTGGTATCAAATGAAAGATAACGTCAAGGGCTGTCATGCAGAAATGTTAAAACTTTGACAGCTCGATCGGCTTTTGTTTTGCGTGGGCATTTTGGGTGGGCATTTTGGGTGGGCAGGTTGGGTCGGCAAGTTGCGTGGGCATTTTGGGTGGGCAGTTTGCGTGGGCAGTTTGGGTGGGCAGGTTGCGTGGGTATTTTGGGTGAGCACGTTTATTATTATTATTTTTATTATTATTATTATTATTGTTATTATTATTATTATTATTATTAATAATAATAATAATTATTATTATTATTATTATTATTATTATTAGAAGAAGACAAGAAAACGCAAGTCATATACCTCGACATTCTTCAATGAACAGCATAAATCGACAAAAATTAGCTATTTAATTAAAGTAAGCTAAGAAAAAGAAGAAATACTAAATTCAGAAATGGCATTAAAAGTGGCTGAATTAGAGGAAGAAAACCGTATTACACAAAATTTAAGACGAAGAACGTTTCTTTGACATGTCAATCAGAACATTTAAATGGAATTGTTTATAAAATAAGGACATTTTGAAAAAAGTTAAATACATAAACATACATTATGGCAATGGGCGGTTATTCCATAGTAGTTTAAAAGGCATAAAACAATATATTTAAAAATTACAATTTTCGAAGGTTCATGTCCGTGATTCATGTGCATTTCCAAAGTGTTGCCAAACATCCCATAAATAACTAAGTAAAAAACAAATATTCCAATGTTAGGAATTTCACAGCCCCATCGCCTTTTTTTGCTTAAAGTTGTCAGAACCATGTCGTGTTTGGTATCAAATGAAAAGTAACGTCAAGGGCTGTCATACAGAAATGTCAAAAATTTAACAGCTCGATCGGCTTTTGTTTTTTTGCTTAAAGTTGTCAGAACAATGTCGTGTTTGGTATCAAATGAAAGATAACGTCAAGGGCTGTCATGCAGAAATGTTAAAACTTTGACAGCTCGATCGGCTTTTGTTTTGCGTGGGCATTTTGGGTGCGCATTTTGGGTGGGCAGGTTGGGTCAGCAAGTTGCGTGGGCATTTTGGGTGGGCAGTTTGCGTGGGCAGTTTGGGTGGGCAGGTTGCGTGGGTATTTTGGGTGAGCACGTTTATTATTATTATTTTTATTATTATTATTATTATTATTGTTATTATTATTATTATTATTAATAATAATAATTATTATTATTATTATTATTAGAAGAAGAAGACAAGAAAACGCAAGTCATATACCTCGACATTCTTCAATGAACAGCATAAATCGACAAAAATTAGCTATTTAATTAAAGTAAGCTAAGAAAAAGAAGAAATACTAAATTCAGAAATGGCATTAAAAGTGGCTGAATTAGAGGAAGAAAACCGTATTACACTTGCTATTCCAGTGCCAGTCTTACCAGGAAAATCGAAAGTGGAAGAATGGATTGAAAAACATAAAGACAATAGGGAAGAAAATATTCTGGCTAAAACGACGACAAAATTTAGTATTAAAAAATTATTATCTAGACAGTCTTTACCAAAAGAACTACTAATTTTTAATGGAAATCTATTAGAATGGCCAAATTTAATTTATCAGTCTAAGACTTCAAGTAATGCCTGCGATTTCACTGACAAGAAAAACCAGTACAGGCTACAGAAATGCTTAAAAAATAAATAAAATAAATAAATATATCATCACGGCATATTACCCATTTCTGAGTGTGCCAGTATCTACAACACATGTAGACATCGGTAATGATGACGATATATTTTACCGTGTGGGCGCTTACCAGGCGTCACCACACGGGCACTCATAGCTGGGGTGGAGAGTGCACCACAGGGGTCACATAAAAAAAAGCAAGACAAATTGTCAATTCTTTATTGATATTGTCAAAATATGCTAATAGACTGATACAAATATTAGAGAGAAGATTTAGACAAGCCGAATACATCATTTCAATGTTGAAAGGACAATTTAAGAAGTTATCACGCGTAAAGAAGATAAATTAGATTTGTAAATTGACTTTGAGAGAGTCAACAATTTAGTAATCAGCTACGAAACCTATAAAACCGGGGGAAAGACAATAGAACTATGACATCTCATGAAAATAAAAACAATGTCTAGGAAACGAAGAGTCGGTCAAACTGTCACGTGTAACAAACGTTAAATAATGTTTTGTTAAATTAATTATGTTTGACATTTTAGGTAATAACTAATACAAGGAATTTCAAATGTACATCCTAAACAATATTATAAAACGACGTGGGTTTTTTCCTATTAGTAGATATCATTCAAGATAAATATAAATATGAAATTATTTGCTGTTCAACATTAGTTACGTGATTAAATAATTTTGTATTTTTATCAAAAATTTCGTATTGATCAGTGAGACAAAAACGTACCTACAATTTGAGACTTCAAGGAACATGGCTTTAACTTACCGAATTTTAAAAAAAAATCTTCTTGATTGAGAATCAATATATCGACATGTTTGTCCCTGTATATTATTTTATACATCACAATTTTGAATAGACTATAAACATATGTTAATTTTAAAATTGCGCAGAAAACTTGAAAGTAAACTTCCAATCTACAGTTGAAAACAGTAAGCATAGATCGCGTTATTTTTTAATCGACCAGTAGAATTGAAGGAAGAATTATAAAATTTGACCGTTACTTTTACTGTATAAATCGGTTTTTAATACAGAAACTCCGTTGATAATGTTACTTCTAAAACGTCTAACACTATAGAAAATTGATGTTGGTCTTTATGAACCAGCTTTTTGGGACAAATTGATAGTACGTCGCTTATTATGAGAAATAAAAAAGTTTATATAATTTTTATGATATAATTAGATTCATAACTTAATAACTCTGGATAATGTAACACAAAGATAATATTTTTTGTGTTACATATCGAGAATAATTATTTTGCATAACAAGAAAAGTTTTCATATAAGGAACTTGAATTTGTTCCACCGGTACATGCTAAACACGAGAATCCATGACATGATGTGCTTCTAACATGGATAAACAGTGTTTTTTTCACATGTTATCTGTCCCGTAAAACTTCCTGAAGTAACTAAATAATATTGATTTGAAGATTTTATTAATTAAGGATCTTCGTTAATGTTGCTAATGAAACAATATTGACAGTTCGTTGGAATAATTTTATTCAATCGTTATGTCAAATTCGAAGCTTACATTTCAAAGAGTACAAACAAAAACAAATTTTTTCCACATAAAGAGCTAAAGTTATCACTAGTTTTGTTATTTTTCACACTTTTATTTTCTTATTGCCAAGATGGCGCCGTCGAGTGGTAGTCTTAGTCAATGTTTACTGTATAAACATAAAGTATCTCGAGCAGATAAAAAAATTCAATGCAGTGGTTCATGTAAATCATATTTTCATATAAACTGTGTCGGCCAAATTAATAATGAAAGTGAATGCAAGTACTTTCAATGTGTTAAAGATTAATTAAATAATGCCTTGACAGCTTGAACTCATTGCAAGAAGAAGAGTGCAGTGTTGAACATCATGCGAGTCTTCTTCAAGAAATTGTATTATTAAAAAAGCTGGTAACGCACCTAGAATCTGTAAATTATCTTCAAGATAAAATAATTTCTAATATTGAAAATAAAATAAAATAATTTTGGAACAGCAAGTTCCATCTGTCGATTATAATAAAAGCTATTGCCAAATAGTTAAAAATCAACCAATAAAGTCTTAATTGTTAAACCAGTAGAAACTAATAAAACAGCAGCATCTACCACGAAAGAATTAAAGAAATGATTAAACCAACTGAGTCGTCGATAGAAATAAACAAATTAAATGTTTAAGAAATGGCAGTGTCACAATGTGTATATACTGAAACTTTTGATGACCTAAAAACTACTGTACATGCAATTAAAGAAAAATACATTGCATATGAAACTGAAAAGTATAATCCGAAGATGATTATCTTTGATGTGGAACAAGTGGAACTTGAAGATATGGACTTATTTGTCAGTAATCTATTAAAGCAAAATAATTTTCATGACTCTGCATCTATTACACCAACTACTAAAATAATCAAAGTTATAAAGAAATCTACACTATGTAGTGTTTTGATTGAAGTTAATCCCGAAATAAGAAAGAAAATTACTGAATCATCTCAAATTTTTGTAGGCTGGCGAAAATGTAAATGTATTGACATATTTTCGGGCAAATATCGGATAATTGTTTTAAAAATATTAATATATGTCCACACTGCACTGGACAACATGTAATGAAAGAATTTAATGCAGAGAAAAACACTTATAAATGTTCAAATTGTATTTACTCCAATTCCAGATTTAAGTCTCAGTATAATACTAATCACTCTGCCAAAGAAAAGGAATGCCTGAATTATAAAAGAGTTATAGCATATTTGCAATCAGCAACTGACTACGGAACCGATTCATAGCAATTAATGAACAATGTTCAATCTAATAATAACTCTCAGACTACTGGTACACCAGAGAAGATTGAAAATAAGCCTACTCCCACAAAAACTATAAATAAAAACAAAGATATTCAGATTTATTATCAGAATGTGCGGGGTCTAAAAACAAAAACAAATGAATTTTTCATCAATTCTACGTACACATTCTATCCAATAATGGCTCTTACTGAATGATGGCTGAATATTTCTATATTTGATAATGAGCTTTTTAATGCTAATTATAATGTGTTTAGGGCAGATAGAAAATTTGAAGGAGTCTTAAAATTAAACTGTCATGTTCCAGAAATAGATATAGTGTCGGCTAAACTAAATATATATTTTTCTTTAATTAATCTCGTAATCTATATTCGTCCTACACTTAGTGCAGACATTTACTCTCATTTCTATCAATACATATACTTTAAAATATAGTAACACTGACTTTTTGAACATAGGTAATTTTAATATTACTGATTACCACGAGTACTATTTTTCGAACAATATGAATAATCACTACGTTAGTGCCGACATTTACTCTCGTTTCTATCAATACATATACTTTAAAATATAGTAACACTGACTTTTTGAACATAGGTAATTTCAATATTACTGATTACCACGAGTACTATTTTTTGAACAATATGAATACTCACTATGTTAGTTAATTAATCAGTTTCTTAAATTTTAATGATTTTAAACAAACAAATGGTGTAATTAATAACTATAACCGCATTTTAGACTTAGTAATTTCCAATTCTAATATGATGTGTGAAGTAGTGAAGTGCAACGATCCTTTTGTTAAACAAGATTAGCATCATCTTTGCCTGGATATAACAATACGGTATATGAATGTCATGTACGTCAGTGCCAACTGCAATGTCCGAAAATACAATTTCAAAAAGGGAAACTTTACGCAGATGTACGAATAGTTAAAGACAACTGATTGGGATTTCTTCTCCTTCAACATGGATGTTAACTGTACCGTAGATCAATTTTATTTCAAAATGTACTCTGTTTTTGATGCTACAGTGCCTGTAATAAAGCAGTCTTCTTACAAATATTCATTGTGGTACATAAAGAGATCATTAACAATATAATGAAAAAAGAGCATTTCAGAAAACTGTATAAAAAATATGGTATAGATGCTTTTGAGTGTAATTTTAAATATTATAGACATATGTAGAGAATATTTTGTATGTAGATCCTAAAATGCTACTTAATTTCATAAATAATAAAAAATATTCACACAGTATACCAACACCCATGTTCTATTATAATAACATTGAGTTGTCAAGTTCCCAGGATATTGTACAAACATTTGCTGATTATTTTAAAAGTGTTTTTTTTAAGATACCACTAGTAACGCAAACTTAACTTTCTCCAAAATATCTAGTTACAGTTGCTTTGCTACTACGTCAATTTCAGTAGATGATGTTAAACTTGCAATAAATAAACTGAGTAATTAATTAATATTTGTTTCTTTACCAATACATTTCCATGATCATGGAAAATTTCCAAAATTAACCCAATTTATAGGACTAATTGTGGTAACAAACAATTTGTTACCAATTACAGACCTATTTCGCTAATAAGTAATGTAGCCCAAATTTTTGAAATAATATTACATAAAATTATCTACTCTCATAAAAAGAAAAAATATTACACCATCCCAACATGGCTTTATACCTAAAAAATCAACAGTAACTAATTTGTGTTATTTTAAGCACTTCACATCTGCTGCGATTGACAGTCGCAAACAAGTTGACAGTTGATGTTATGTATCTTGACTTTTCCAAAGCCTTTGATACTGTACGTCTTGACCTATTGTTACAAAAACTCTATAAACAGTTTAGTATGTCACAAAAATTAATATTGCTATTGAAATCGTATTTAGAGCAGATTGTATTTTGTCAATTATTTTGGCTACTAATCCAACCGTTTTATTTCTTCAAGTGGAATTGTGTTGTAATGACTTTTTCTAAATTAATATCTACACAATATTATAATTACAAGATAAATGACATCAACTTAAAGCATGTTACTACTATAAAAGATCTAGGAATAAATTTTTCTACAAATTTAACCTGTAAATCACATCTTGATAAAATAATTCCTACTTGTATTAAACTCTTAGGGCCGGTTGCAGAAAACGTTGTCAGATATTTGACATCACGTCAGTTGATGTGACGTAACGTCAGATCAAAGTACTCGTTGCAGAAAGCCATCTGATGCGACGTTAACTGACGTTATGTCTGAATAATGTGACAGCGCGTTTAAAGTGTTGTCAAGTGAAAAATTTGTTTCAGAAAGCTCTGACGTGTTGTTACACTTCGTCTGACATTACGTCACATTAATTGCAAGTCAGCGTTCAATTATCTTTTGACAAAGCGTTCATGTTTAGTACTTTGCTTGTAATTTTAATTATATTTTTTACATAACACGTCGGTGAGTGTGTTTATTATTACAATCTAATTTAATAAATTAATATTAAGTAAACAATTTTAGTATATATGTCATATTTATCCCCATTGAGCTCCATGTGTGACAATGAAGAAGAACCAGGAATTTGCACAATTCCAGCACGCAAGGATCCATTTAACATTCATAATGACCAAGATTTAAAGATACGATATTGTTTTTCAAAACGGGTGGTTATAAATTTGTTGCAATATTTTGTAAATTGTTTGGAACCCCTCTAAACGCAGAAATAATCCCTTATCAAATTACGAATTTTTGCCACTGGATTCTTTCTGCAATTTTTAGGAGATCAAATAAATATCTCTTATGTTAAAATGAATTATTCGTAAAGAATTTCGATATATTCCTGCCGAAACGAGTACGCCTATAAGAATTATAGAGTTTAAGAAGATTTTATCATTCCCGAAAATGATAATGTGGAGAATCCTGCATACAAGCACACGGCGATAATGCTGTACGAAATATGTTAGTGGCAACAACTTTTAAGATACGAGTAGTTGAAATGAGGAATATAATTATTTATAGTTTTGTTAATTTTAAATTTTCCACGATCACAATAGTAACTAACGCGCTAAAGTTAAATTATAATGTTTATATTATATTTTTATTAAAATAAATTATAACTTTATTACTTCTACATTTATTTAGCCTAATATTTTTATTTCTCGGTCATTTTTATAGAATAGTTCAGATGTATATTATTGCTGTCAAAATGATTTAGATTTGAATTTCAAAATAGTACCATTTAACAAATTATCCATAGAAAATCACTAAACTCTTGCCAGGTAACACTGTTGTCAGATTGTACCTTATTTTTTGTTTGAGCAACGCATAAAAAATCTGACGTTATAATACATCTGACGCGATGTCAACTAATCACGCTGTTACATTTTGATTCTGCAACCGGCCCTTAGGCTTTATATGTAGAAATTCATTATATTTCAAAAATGTTGCTATTTTTTTGTTATTTGATGGTTTAATGATGTAAATTATGCAATAAATAGTGTCAAGAGAATCCATTTCAAATTTCTTAGGTACCTACTGTTATTACAAAAGCTCTGGCGAATTTTCAAATAACAATTATATGGAGTTGTTAGTATATTATTATACTACTTCTTTTGTTAACAGGAAGCAAATTTTTTAACTTTTATTTTTATATAAATTAATTAATAATAATTATTATCTTGAATAAATATTCACGTTCCATCAAAGTATACTCGTCTACAAATTACTTTCATACAAATGTCCTAAAACAAATATTTTATTTGAATTATGTGAATGGTAATAGGGATATTGATATTTTTTAAAAGAATTTTACTACTTTCAGAAATTCAATTGCTCATAGTAGCATATGTGTGTAATTTTCAAACAGGTTCACATTTTAACCTTGTTGAGTAAATAAATTAAACTGTTGAATTGTCGGTTATGTTAGCGCCAATTTGAATTATGCAAGTATTATGTTTATTTATTTCTCTCTTTAATTTTTAATTTCAGCTTTAAGTAGAATTACATGATCGTTTATATATTAAATGACTGTTCGTTAATTATCGGTCAGTTGTGCTAGTGATTTCGAAGCGACAGCAAGTTAAAGTTAGTGCAATTACTTCTTTTGTGTAACGGTGAGTGCTATGGTTTTGTAGTTATTATATGTGGTTGCTCTCACGCTGCGGTGTTGAGAAAGAGCTGTTCTGCGGTTCAGCTGTACCCTCGCCTGCGGGCTGAGGAAGAGTCTACAGTGTGGCTGGGACTATCTCATTCTCTGCGGAGATGAGACTGAGTGCTCTCACGCTGCGGTGTTGAGAAAGAGCTGTTCTGCGGTTCAGCTATACCCTCGCCTGCGGGCTGAGGAAGAGTCTACAGTGCGGCTGGGACTGGTACCTAATCCTATCCTAATCCCAATATTGGGCTGAGGCCTTTAAGTATTTACGTTGATCCTAGGTACTCACTGAGAGAGGGAGTGTACTCATCTATTGTTATCTTTTCAGACTGTTGGCGCTCGCAGGGAGGAGCGTGGGCCATCCAGGGATAAAGATAATTAACTTTACTTTTTGTGATTTTTGTAATTATTTTCTGCTCTAACAATTTGTATTCCTTTTTTTGTCAATAAACTTTAATGGTCTCTTTACAGTTATATATATACAGAGTGTTCATTTTAAATGGGCCACCATTGCTATCTCGAGAACTATAAGAGCTACAAAAACGGTTAAATGGGCAAACAATTTCTATTATACAAGACAAATTTAGGGAACAGAAAATTTTTTTTTTGACCAGTGGTTCTCAAAATACGGGACTCAACTTTTTTATTTTAAATGTGAATATATATTTTTTATTTGCTTATTCGATAGAGAATTTAATGATATAATATCATCATATCCTTACATAACGATTTTTTTGAGTAAAATAGATATAAAGTTTTAAATTAATTTGATTAAAATATGATATTACTAAGAGTGCCATGAATGGAAAAACTAAATATGTACATGTGTTTTTTACGCATAATTAGAGTGCCATGATAGAAAGAAGTGAATAAAAGTATAATGAATGAAAAAAACTGTTATAATTTTTATTTTAATATTTAATTATAATGAAGAAATATTTACAAAAATAAAATAAACTCCTATAAATTTATAAGTACTGTTCAAAATTGCCTCCATTTTCATTTGTACATAACTGTATTCTATGAAATAAACTATTTCTAACTAATCTTAATTTTCTTCCGTCAATATTGTTCAAAATATTTTCAATGCTGTTTTTTAATTGTTGTAGATTCTGATGCACAGTATCGTAGACTTTATCTTTTAAATGACCCCATAAGAAAAAGTCTAAAGGGTTTAAATCGGGTGATCTTGCAGGCCATGCAATGGGTCCTTTGGTACCAATCCATTGATTTGGAAATGTTTCATTCAGGTACGCGGTTACTTGACGAGAATTATGGGCTGGTGCTCCATCCTGTTGAAAGTGTAGATTTCTAACGACATTTAATGGCAGATCATCCAATATATCGCCTGTTTCTTAAAAATTCTAAGTAACGATCTCCAGTTAGAGTACCTTCATACATGTGAAAAAACACTGTATCGTGCAAAATTGCACACCATACATTTATATTAAATTTTCTTTGAAAACTTCTTTCACGTACCATAATAGGATTCTCGGAACTACAATAATGTTTATTTTTTACATTAAACATTCCATTATTGGAAAAATTTGCTTCATCCGTCCAAATAACACATTTTAAAATATAAATTCCTTCATTAATGATTAAATGGCAAAATTCAAGTCTGCGGTCATAATCACCAGGTTGCAAGTGTTGAACTTTATGGAATTTGTATGGCTTATACTTGTGTCGTTTTAAAATTTTATGCACCGTCCCTACACTTAATCTGCATTTATCAGAGGCCATTCGTACAGAAGCTCTTGGATTGGCTTCAAGATATGCCAAAACATTTATTTCATTGTTTTCATCCACCGGTCTTCTGGGTTTATGTATAAATGCGGTAGTATTACCACGTAATATTAGGTCAAGTTTTCGGAAATATTTCCGCGACGGTACTATTCTTTCAGGATATCGTTCCCTATACATATTAACTGCAGCTCGCGAATTTTTTCTTGATAAAATGTATGTTTCAAACATCTCAACTTTTTCAATGTGAGTAAAATTATACATTTTTTAAATTAAATTAAATGATTTTGAACTTCACTTGACAGTTATGATCACTTAACAAAACAAAATATTCACTTATTTCATTCAGAGCACTCTAATTCCAGGTTAAAAAATTACTTGTATTCAGTTTTTCCATTCATGGCACTCTTAGTAATATCATATTTTAATCAAATTAATTTAAAATTTTATATCTATTTTACACAAAAAAATCGTTATGTGAGGATATGATAATATTATATCATTGAATTCTATTGAATAAGCAAATAAAAAAATATGTTCACATTTAAAATAAAAAAGTTGAGTCCCGTATTTTGAGAAGCACTGGTCGAAAAAAATTTTTTTTCTGTTCTCTAAATTTGTCTTGTATAATAGAAATTGTTTGCCCATTTAACCGTTTTTGTAGCTCTTATAGTTCTCGAGATAGCAATGGTGGCACATTTAAAATGAACACCCTGTATATATGCAATTGTGCTGATAGCACGTGTATCTCAAAGCAGTGTCTATTTTTGTTGAATATAACAGAATATTCGAATTTTCGGCTATACTCAAAATGATCAACACATGCGCTAAATGCAAGGCCATTGTCAACCGAAGCAATCCAGGGTTGGCTTGTGGAGGCCGCTGTCAAAATTACTTTCATTACAACTGTGCAACGCTAACAACGGATGAGACGAATTACTCACTTTCGCATCCTAATTTAAGATGGATTTGTATACCCTGACAATCACCCCCGTAAAAGACTCACAGTCCTTTTCTTTAAATGATGTCTTGGATACCCTCACTGAATTAAAACGGATCGTAGAATTCTGCTCAAATAAAATCAATGGTTTTGAAATAAAATTAAAAGTCATCACAGACAAGGTGGGCATTATTGACAAACTTAAAACAGATTACGAGGCTTTGGAACTCACTGTTCCTGACTTCGAGCTACGTTCCCGAGCAAATAATATTGAAATAGTCGATATTCCAGAAAAACAACAGGAAAATTTAGTCCAAGTCCTTACCAACATCGGCAGTAAAATTCAATGTCCTATTAATGAAAGTGACATCGACGCTATTCATCGAGCTGCTCCATTTAAACACATTCCTAATAAACCGAAAAATATAATAGTGAGATTTACATCTCGAATAAAAAAGGATAATTTTATTGCCAGTGCACGTAAGTTAAAAAAAAATTAATAGTACTCGATTAAACTTTGCTGAATCTCGTGCAATCTATATCAATGATCATTTAACCCCTTCTAATAAAAAGCTTTTAAACCAAACAAAATCTAAATCAAAAGAAAATAATTATAAATACGTGGGGATTAAACCATCAAAAAAATTTGTACGTAAAAACGATACATCTCCGATCATTATTATTAACAACGACGTAGATTTAAACAAAATAAAATCAAATAGTGCGTTCAAAAAAAACTATTATATATATATATATATATATATATATATATATATATATATATATATAATGAACTCGCTATATACGACTATGATTTAGTTATTTTAACAGAAACTTGGCTGAACAATAGTGTTTTAAGCTCCGAAATTTGTGATATTAGGAACTATGTTGTATATCGGCGTGATAGAACGGACTGCTTAAAATCTTTTGGCGAGGGTGTCCTAATATTGGTGTCCAAAAAATATAAATCTGTACAACAACCAGACTGACTCTCCACTGCTGAGGACTTATGGGTGACAGTGTCAGGTGTCAACTTCAAACTAAACATTTGTTGTGTTTATATTCCGCCGTCATCCAATTGTGAAACGTACACCAGCCATCTACATAAGATGAGTGACATTATTACAAACTACTCAGATGATTACATTTTAATAATTGGACATTACAATCTTCCATTTATAGACTGGTCACCTAATTTTAATTACTTTGAACCCTTAAATGCTAAACGCAACAATATCTATTCTGAATTTTTAAATGCAATCCATTTACGTAATTTATCGCAATATAACGGTGTTGTTAATGTAAACAATAGAATTCTGGATTTAATTCTTAGTAACTCTTCATGTAAAGTTAATCTGTGCACATCTCCCTTAACTATAACTGATAACCATCATCCACCCCTTGAAATTGAATACCATATAAGTGATAAATTGGATATAGTCTCAAACATTTCTCCTATTCTTAATTATAACAAATGTAATTACGAGGAACTTATTTACGTATTGTCAGCGATAAACTGGGAATATAAATGTTAACATAGACATATTTTATAGTATTTTGTCTAGTTTAATAATTAAATTCGTCCCGTTGTACCAAAAAAAGAAAACAAATCATCCTATATGGTTTTCATCTCAATTAATTAAACTGTTAAATGAAAAACGAAAAGCCCATAGAAAATGGAAAATATATGGGAATGTTACAGATTATACTAGGTTTTCATTTCTGCGTTCCCATATTAAACTTAAAACTAAGGAAGATTTCGATAGTTTCATAAATAACGCAGAAATGAATATTAGAAATAATGTTAAATATTTTTGGAATTTCACTAAGACTTTTAAAAGAAAAAACGGTATTCCTAATAAAATGAAATATTGTGATGTAGAAGCAAGCAATGGAATAGATATTTTTAACCTATTTGTTGAATATTTCAAGTCAGTTTACATAAATAGTGATAATTCTCCCACACACATCAATGATAATCATTAATGATAATAATAAATCATTAAATCGCAACTCATTATTTCTAAATAAATAAACTATTTTAAATTACTTATCTAGATGGCAATAAAGGAAGTAGACCTAATAATATTCCGAATAAGTTTATTAAAACATGTGCACTTTATCTCACGGAACCTTTATACATTTTATTCAATCAGTCACTTCGAGGTGGTGTATTTCCGGATAAATGGAAATTATCATATATAATTTCGATTCACAAATCCGGTGACATTTATGATATTAGTAATTATAGACCGATATCCATATTATCAAGTTTCGGAAAAATAATTGAAGCCTTGGTAGTGACGGTATTAAAATCTGAGCTTGAAAACATTATAGTGTGTCAACGAAACGGTTTCTGTTCTGGGAAGTCTGTACTAACAAATTCAATTTCTTTTACCGCAGATTTGAGTGCAAATATGGATAAGAAATTACAAACCGACGTAATTTACACTGATTTTTGCAAGGCATTTGATCGGGTTCACCATCCCACGTTAATTTTTAAACTTGAACTTCTAGGAATACATGGATCTTTATTATGATGGATAGAATCATATTTAACCAATCGATCGCAGTTAGTAGCATGCAGTGGTTTCAAATCACGCATATTCTCCGTTCCATCTGGGGTACCACAAGGGTCTCACTTCGGCTTCTTACTTTTCAATGTTTTTATAAACGATATTGCAAAATGTTTCCTTCATTCAAAATTTACATTATATGCTGATAATTTAAAAATTTACAAGACTATAAAAAATATCGAAGACTGTCAAGCATTAAAAACTGATTTAAGCCGCCTGCAGGATTATTATGAACTTAATCATTTAGCTCTGAATGTCGCTAAGTGCTATTTTCTTAATTTTACAAGGAATCGTACAAAAATTATATATAATTATAGTATATACAATGTGACATTAACTAGAAAAGAAAACTCTAGAAAAATTACTTTTTAATGTACACATTGATGCTATTATTAAAGAATCTTATAAAATTGTAGGATTTATTTTCAGATATTGTAAATATTTTAAAAATCCCTACTTATACAATTCATTTATAAGGTCAAAGTTGGAATACGGTTCTACAATTTAAAACCCTTTGTTGGAAAATGTACAAAAATTTTTTTTAAGGTATTTAAATTTCAAATTTAATCTTGAAATAGTCGATTATGCAACCAGGGTGGAGCATTTTCAAATATTAACTTTGGAAACTAGAAGAATTAATTTAGATATATTATTTTTGTACAAAGTTTTGAACAACTTAATATTTTCTGAAAGTATATTACCTTATATTAATTTCCATATACCCATTAAACTTACCTGGTCTAGAGATTTATTTTACATTCCCTCACATCATACAAATAACTATAAAAACTCCCCTATTAATAGAATTTTAACACTATATAATAAAAATTTCAGCCAGATAGACGTATTCCATCTTTCAATACATAGATTTAAATTTTTATTAAAGTAGAACAAAAAAGTAGAATATTATATTATATATATTTTTTTCTCTCTTACTAAAATGGCGCTTTAAATTGCGTATGTATGTACTTTGAGGTACTTCTTGTATATTCATATTCTATATGTGACTATAATTCGTGGAATCTATTATTGGTATTATGTACTGTTGATTTCCTTAATGAAGAATAAATAAATAAATATCTCAAAAATAGAATAGTCAGAAAAATTGACTCTGTCGGGTCCAGCAATAAAACTATAAATATCGTAATTATCAGAAAGCGGCATATTTGCTTTATATATAATATTGGATAAAACAAGTAATTAATATTTGCGCCGCTTTATTGGAATGAAGACATGCATGAGTGCCCTGCATAGTGTAATAATCTTATTATTCCTTTAACATAAATGCTGTTTTTGTTTGAAATAAATTTTGGAACTACAATTTTCATTTTCCTAAACAAATATTTCAAACAAAAATAGCATTTATGTTAAAGGAATACTAAGATATCCAAAGCTTATAATGTCATAATTTCAATATTTGTAATTTTAATGCTAGACCCAGCAGAGTCAATTTTTCTGAATATAGTCATGTTGTTTGTATCACAGCATTCAATCATATCTATACTTTGTCATCAAGCATCACCTACATATCCTACCATCCACATACACGTTTCGGTGTTCACGTTTCTGCGAGGGCTTAACAAAGCAAAGTGATCCAACAGTATGCATAAAGTGGGGGACCACATATGATTCGACGTGGTATGTGGTCGCTGGTCGTGAAGTGAGATGTGAGCGACCACTTTTAAATTCTTCATATTTTTGTATAATTGGGAAGCACAAACGAAGCACAAACGTTTAACATATAATTCGACGTTTGTGCATCACATGTGGTCGCTGGGCGTAAAGTAAGCGACCACTTTTAAATTGTTTATATTTTTGTATAACTGATGTCGCTTTATTTTCAATCATATATTATGAAAGCACAGACGAAGCAAAAAAGTATAACATACAATTCGACGTTTGTTCGTCACATTGGTCGCTAGGCGTAAAGTGAGCGACTACTTTCAAATTGTTTACATTTTTTGTATCCTTGGGGTATTTTATTTATGTATTCTAAATGCACAAAGGAAGCAAAAACGTTTAACATGTAATTCGACGTTCGTGCATCACATTTTGGTCGCTGGGCGTGAAGTGAGAGATCACTTTTAAATTCTTTATAAATTTTTAGTTTTCGGGGTTGCTGGATATTTTTGTAGATGACAAACAGACACAAATAAAGCACAAATTTTTTGTATATGTTTTATTGTGCTTAAATATGGCCGCTGACTCTACGGACCCATTTATATCTAATTTTTTTTTTTATAAATGAAATGTTTATTTAATTTTAAAGAATATATTGAGAGGCAGATACAGATGATGAAGAAAATAATGCTAGACGTAACGAAGCTGAGAATTTATTTAGACAAAATTGCAATAAGCCCGGAAACGAGAACTCTTCCATCACTTATTAGTAGTCAAATATTTTTTATATAACTCAAAATATCCTACTTCATCAATGATATATCATCAATTTTCAGTAGCAATATTTTGTTATTTGAAGATGATATAAATATATTTCGTGCTATATCTAATAATAACTACTGCTTAATATTGCAACGAGTTATCCATCTACTTCATAACGGGTGCTTAATTAATAAACTTGAACTCAACATAGGGAAGAAAAATTATTTAAATTATGATTACAAAATCTCCAATGTGCAGTTAATTAGTTGTTCAATACGCGATCTTGATGTAATTTTTAATTCACAACTTACTTTTACCGAACATATTCAATTTGTTGCTTCATCTTCTTACACTAGGATTTGTGATTCGTAACACACGACACTTTCATAATATTCAGGTAATATTTACGCTTTATTACTCTCTTGTCAGATCAAAACTTGAATACTGTGCTTTGGTATGGAATCCAATATATGAGGTTAATAGTAGAATAATAGAATCCATGCAAAAAAGATTCTTAAAATATGTTCATTATAAAATAATTGGAACTTATCCCGATAAATGTGTCTGCTATGAGTTATTACTTAATATCTTCAAATTTCAGTGACTCTCTCTCTCTCAGTCGCCAATAAATGCTGTTCTCCACCTTTACAAATTGAGTCTTTACGGTATAGATTATCATAACTCCCTATTCTTACTACAATTTTCTGCACCTTTTATCCGCACAAGATTATCAAATATCTTCTACCTTCCTACAGCTCACACTAATATATTTGTGCAATCTCCAATAAATAAAATGTGTACCTTATTTAATAAAATTATTGTAATGTAGACCTTTTTTCGAGTTCGTATAACAAATTCTGTCACTATAATTGCGTTTGATTTATTTTTGTGTATGCAGCTTATATACTGTTAAATTATTATGTGTTTATCAAAGTTTGTGTTGCATGTATCTTATTTGTTTCCTATCATACTTGTTAGGTTTGTCTGTTTGGATAGTGTATTTAAACAAATAAATAAAAAAATAAACAAACAAACAAATAAATTAATAAATAAACACAAACAAATAAATAAATAAACCAATCAATCAATCAGTCAGTCAAACAATCAATCAATTCAATCAATTCAATCAATTCAATCAATTCAATCAATTCAATCAAATAAATCAAATGAATCAAATGAATCAATTCAATCAATTCAATTAATTTAATCAATTTAATCAATTCAATCAAATCAATTAATTCAATCAATCAGTTAATCAATCAATCAATAAAACAAAAAACAATAAATCAATAAAACAGTAAATCAATAAATCAATAAATAAATCAATAAATACATAAATCAATAAATATTATTAGTAATAATAAATTTAATTGGAAATTACACAGGCATTTTTTTTGTTTTAATGTTGTAAATTTTATAATTATTTTCATGTTCCTCGTTAAAATATGGGCATTATTTTATAAATATAAAGCGTAGTCTCCACATGGTATTTTAATCTAATCATCCCAATTTTGCTTAATAATACATTATGTTAAAATTCATTTCGCATTCATTTCGAATAAAAAACCAATAGCACAAAACGAACAATAGCAAAACAAAATTGTAATATTTATTTGAACAATGTCCCATTAAATCTAATTAAAATATCTGATGTACAACATTCATATCAAAGCAATAAATAAAATTATGAATGGCACTAAAACAAGAACGTGCATATGTGTTTTAATTATTGCCGACTCCTGTAAAATAGTTCAATAAATGAAAAATATACAACTCTACCAGCGGGCAAATATGAGCTTTATTTAAAGCTTCATTAGGCGTTGCTTCACTGAGTATTTACACAACCGCGAGTGAATATTACTGTTATCACGTTTGGAATTTGTAATATCAAATCAAATTGTAATTTTAAATTAATTTTTTTGCTCCGTATTCGTAATAGGATCAGCTCACAATTGATTTATTATCGAACAATTAAATAATGTTTTGGTTCAGTTACTCTAAATCAGATGGGATTTGTGATTTGCTGAAATTACTGACTGCTAATATGGAAACACATTATTGAAATTTGCAAGTGATCAGTATTAAAGCTATGGAACTTGAGATGATGATTAAATAACTATAAGTTTCATCCATGTTTATTTCTAATTATCGTTATGCCTACTATGTCAATCGGCTTTAGTCTAATGTCAGTAATAACCTGTATAATTAAATAGTAATTAACTAACTAATTACTATATTCATTAAACGAAATTTATCAAAATATTAAAGAGCACTGTTCTACTATAATCAGCAATAATTAAGAAAAAATATTATTTCAAGGACTGTTTTTCAATGGTCAATTTTTGTAACATTTTGTTACCGTGGCTGTGAACAATCCACAATTTCTTACATTTCTAGCAAAAATATGTGTAAAATTTATTGACTTCAGTCAGTGAGTATAAAGTATATAGAGAAATCATGCAATGATATTTGGTGTAATACGTTTGACCATTTTTGTTCGCAGAGAGCAGCACGGTAGATCAATAATTCATAACTTTGACCTAAAGATGTAGCTCGAGCTACTTTGTTACTATGGTGCCATCTGTTACTTAAAAGCGTATCCGATGGATGAACGATTTAAATTATCTAGTACATACAGATGTCCTTCCTCTCCTTTCTAAAAAAACTTTCTAATTTTATCAGCTGTCTCTTTCTTACACATACGAAATCATCTACTTCAATGAACGTTTTTTTCTAACCAGCCATGACTCCTCTGATACAATCAACCAGCTAATTTTTAGAGCTACTTCTGTATAAAGACTGTTCAAAACGAACAGGACAATTATTCAAAATTTTGTGATTTCATGCTTGAAGGTTCGTGGCTTGGAGTTGTAGCAGTAGCAATATCGTTTGAAATTTCGTAGGAGTAATCGAGGAAGTATTTAGGAATGAATAGGGATAGAATAATTATTTATTAATTTATAAAATGTGGGTATATAACCAATAAATAAATAAACAAAAAATTGACCCTTAATAAGGCTAAATAAGATTTGCATTTTGTTGTAAAATAAAAAAATATTAAAATAGTATTCAGCAATATCAACGAAAAAAATCTGATGTGATCAACATAATACCTCCAGCTTTTTATTAATTTAAATACATACCTACATATTTACTAATACTGCAAACCATATTAAGTTTTGTTGCATATATCTATTGCTTTACATGATGCATTTCGTTATTCTGTAGTTGTAAACTAATATTTAATACTTTGATAACACGTGCTTCTGGACAGCTGTGTGATTTATAGTGCTGTAAATATAGCAAACTTAAATCGGATCATTCTGTAAAACTAGAAAATATATTATTTTTACAAAACTTAATTTCATTAGAATCAGTACAATCTCCTTAACACGGTTTCATTATTAATTTTAAAGTAATAGCTTCCTGACAGTGACATTTGTTTAAATATGTCGGAATTGTTATTAAAATATTATGTTTTTGTTTGACACATAGACAAGATGATGTATAAAAATAAATTATTTTATAATTTTATATTTAAAGTTATTTACTAAATGCTATTATCGTAGAATCGAAGATTGTACCATTATATTCAACTTTTATTAGTAAAAGTTGCTGAAAAATTATATTCAATGAATTTTTTTACAAGAAAACCTGTTAAAAGCTTGTATAAGTGATACTTCCCACATTTATTCTTACAGCACACTTTTCGGATGAAACCATATAAACATATAAGGAATTCGGAGTTTGCATAATTATTTTATTTAGTGATAATATAGACATAAAAAAAATAATATATTAATCACAGCTGTCAATAAAAAATCGAAATATGGAATTATAGTTGTAATTAAAATATTTATTAGTCAAACAAAATGTATAACGAGACGTTAAAAGTCAATGTTTTAAATACAAAGATTTAAACTTTATTATTAAATTTAGGGTTTATAACAAATAAAATTACTGAAAATATACGAGCACTGCGTTCAGTAATCTAATTATGAAAAAACGAGTTTCGGTACCTATAAAAAGTGCACAATTCTTTGATTATATTTAGAAATATCAACGATAATTTCATAAATTATTAATATAAAATAGGTATTTCACACAGAAACATTAATTTTTAGTTGAATTATAGTTGCACTTTCTTGTAAAATTACTGAAAATATGAGCACTCCTTTTTATAGTTACCGCAAATTACGTGTTTGCTATTATTAGTTAAAAATTTAAAAAAAATTTAACTCATCAAATAATGCCATGTACAAAGTACGATTAAATACTCGAGTATAAAAGTACTTTACACTTATGCTACACTAAACCGCTTTAAATAATCGGTGATGAAACTTTTACTGTATAATCAAAAAATTGATTACTTTTCCTTTTATTATTAAAATTAAACCGGCCGAGCAATACAAAGAATATGAAAATGCCAATTAAATGACATAAAAGAATAAAAGGAAGGATAATCTTCTTAGTTTAGTATTAACAATAAATTGTAACCTAAATTAATGCTAGGTACAGGAAAAACCAAACTGAGTAAATAAAAATAAGTTATACATTCGAATATACATATATGCCGGTTCATAATAGTTTTCTTCAAAATTAATTAATTTTTCTCATATTTATAATACAAAATGTTCAAAAAATAAAATGTGATTCAATTTTACTCAATTGCTATTGAATGAAATAATAAGCATCTTCAGATCTTCGGTGACTTAAAACTATTCAGTACTGTGAGGATCCGACAAAACTTGCATCCGAATACTCGGATTTCAAAATATCCGGTTATTCGGATATCCGATGTTCGGATATTGAAGCGGATATCAGTAAATTTAATTCGGATTTGGATCCGGATCCTGATTTGGGTCCGGATACCATTTGGATCCGGATCTGGACTTGGATCTGGATCCGGATTCGATATTTTGTTTACGGATCCGGATCCGAATTTTAATTCTGGATCCGATTCTTCATTTTGAAGATAAAGGCAAACATCTGGAATTGAGTTCAAATTCAAACCGTTACAGTGCCCTGTTTATCTCTACAGTGGTCTGTAAACAGCAATAAATTTTATAATAGCCAGGTAGTTTGTGCAAATATAAAGAAAAAAGGAAATTATACTTTCACAGAGTCCTATTTTGTAAATGATGAATAAAAAATACAAATTTGTATTATTATTAACGAAAATGTATAGTGAATTATTTCATAATCAGATTTATTTGGTTTTGAGATTCCATGATAATATACATTCAAATATTATCATCGGGTTCAAAACTGGGAATATTCGAATCCGAAAACCGATGCGGATGTTGAAATTCCATATTTAAATTCCGATACTCATACTCAAGTTTGGATCCGAATCCAAAATCCAATACTCAGATTCGGATCCAAAATCCGATACTCAGATCCGGATCCAAAATCCGATACTCAGATCCGGATAGCTCAACATTCAATTATCAGAATATCCGGATATTTGTTAAAACAATGAAATAAATAAAATATGATATTGCGCAAAATATTTGTAATAAAAAATGTACCATGCGGAGACCATTCCTTTTTATTAAGATTTCAGAAAAGTGTCAGCGGATGAAGATGAAATATATCTCTATATTTTATACAATGAAAGTTATTATAGTGATAGTGTAAACTTCAACACAAATGTACACGCGACGCGACGTGGGTATATGTTGCAAAGCAGTATTCTCAACACATATAGGTAGATTTTAATATAAACGAATAAAGGAGAAGTGTAGCTTTAATTTGAATAATTGAACATTATGCCAAAAAGATACCTCTGAAACCACACAGCCTTTGAATAAAGAGGAGCATACATTGTTAATAAAAAACATAGGCAAAATAGATTATGACCTTTTACGGAAATATATATATATATATATATACAGTATGTCCCCGGATTGAGTTCACAAGGCAGCCAACTTGTTCTACATCATCAATTCTTATCTTTATAATCTCGTGACGTCATCAATCCTTATCTTTAAAATCTTTTATCTATGACGTCAATCTTAGATCGTTATCTGGGCCAGAACCCGCTAATTATACCTACTCACACGCAAATCCTGTAGTACATTTAATATAATATTTCGCAAATTAATTTTCGGATCATTTTTTTGTCTTTTTAACTTTATATTTATCTTAACAACGTTTATGCTATTTCTAAAATTGGTAATTCATCTAAATATAAAACTATATCCCCAGCATGTAATTCTTTCGTATTCTTACATATTTTATTCTACGTATTTTTATTGTTTATAACAAACAATTGTTTATTTCTCTTTGAATCCGTTTAACTTTTACAAAATAAACTAGTTTTTCTTTTAATTAATGTGTGTTTTGTTACTATAGGTTTTTACATAATAATGTATTTACCGTGCCACAATGGCGCATTTTCCAAAAAATCAAGTAATAATATATATATATATATATATATATATATATATGCATGTCACAGATTATTTATTTAATGGTATGTCATCAATGTTTAATTTTAGAATTCTTCTTGTGGTATAATAGTTTTTATGTAATTAATTATCAAGCATTATAATAAATATACGGGGTTACGCAAACTGTCAATTATTTACATTCACCGTCAGATATTTTACGTTCTTGCTTTTGCACAGCGAAGTTGTAGTGTGCACCAGTAGTGATTGAGTTCTAGTTGAAGTCTGTGGGATTTTTGGATATACTGATTTTGATCAGGTGAGATAGTTAATCTGTAGCGTGTATGATTGTTGGTGTGCTAGCAGTTACGTGTACTGTAATGGCCTCTCGTGTGGACCCGGGGGTCGCCAGCGTTAGCAGCATGGTAGGCGGTAGTGACCCGCCTCTGTGGTCGCCAGCGTAGCAGCAATTAGGGCTGTAGTGTTCTGATCCAACTAAGTTGGTTAAGAGGATTGTCTCCGGATCACCACTGAAGCGACAGAGGTTCCGTAGTGACCTCTCGTGTGGACCCGGGGGTCGCCAGCGTTAGCAGCAGAGTAGGCTGCAGTGACCCGCCTCTGTGGTTGCCAGCGTAGCAGCAGTTAGGTCTGTAGTGATCTGATCCAAATAAGTTGGTTAAGAGGATTGTCTCCGGATCACCATCGAAGCGGCATAGGTTCCGTAGTGACCTCCCCTGTGGACCCGGGGGCCGCCAGCGTTAGCAACAGGGTAGGCTGTAGTGACCCGCCTCTGTGGTCGCCAGCGTAGCAGCAGTTAGGGCTGTAGTGATCTGATCCAACTAAGTTGGTTAAGAGGATTGTCTCCGGATCACCACTGAAGCGACAGAGGTTCCGTAGTGACCTCCTGTGTGGACCCGGGGGCGCCAGCGTTAGCAGCAGGGTAGGCTGTAGTAACTTGCGGTACTGCCCGTGGTTGCCAACATGTGTGCATGATGTGTGAATGCTGGTTTAACTCCTCACTGAGTTTTTACTTACAATTTTGTTCTTTATAGGAGCTAAGTGATTGCCTTGCTACGCGAGAGAGAACTTCCATTTTCTTTTAGTTCGTGTTATTTATTGTTATTTTGTTTTGGGATAATTTTTGGGTGAGTTGGTTTAATAATTTTTACACTCAGCTTTAACAAATCAGAAGTGGGATCAGAATTTACGTGCAGAGCGATGTGAATAACATTTGATTGACCATCCAAAATGTCTTCAGTGAGACGGATAGAGAATCAAATTTAGAATTATAAACCATATCCCAGTAAATGTTTGCACTAAAATAGAAGTGAAGGATTTTCCCGTAAAATTATTCTTTTAGAAAAAAGAAAATATTCTCACTTTATATGCTCCTCGCTTGTAATGGTAGATGTAATAAATGCAATTAGTACATGGTTAAACGTATGTACACATACACATATTCATAGTTTTGTGTTAAATAGATAACTGCACCCTAAATCGTAAACATAACAATAGGCAAATACAGATGAACAGTTATGGTTTATATTAGTTGTAATTCAGTCTTAAATTGACTAAGTAAGAGGCTAGAAATCTAAATGCTGAAAATTCTTATTATATGTTACCATTATTCTATCCATAGGGGAGTTTTTCTAAATTATTTGAGTTATATTTTTCAACATAAAATAGATATTTATTGCGAGTGTCTTTCGATGGGGCATGAAAATGCAATTTATCAATTATATTATGGTTGTCAATATAATTATTAACAAGTTAAATAGAAACAGCATGTCAGTGTTATATCTCCTTGTCTAAAGTGGTTTTAAGTTATAATCAATCAAAATCTTTTCGTAAGTTGAGTTCAGAGAGAACTTATAAATTATTAATGAAATAAATTTCCTTTGTACTGATTCAACTCGAATAATATATTTATTGTATTGTGGGTTCCAAATCTGAGATGTATATTCGAGTATAGGCCGAACAAAAGAATGATTAGAACGTTTAGCTGATATGTATATAAAGCCTAAGGTTTTATGTTTTCTACTCACTATTGAATCTACGTATTCATTGAATAGAAGTTTACAATCATATAAAATTCCTAAGTCTTTAATTGATGATTTACAACAGAAGATTTTGGTTACAGTCATCATCAGTGGCACTACAGCCTTAAGCGGTTTGTGCTAGTTTTGCTAGTATAGTTCTTAATCCGTCTAACACCCGACATGGTTTTATTTTTCCGATTACGAACCTATTCAACCTGTTGATTTGTACTGAGGTACTTTAGAAGCGATTAGAAAAACGAGCAAACTCAACTCTCTGGTGAACAAGGCTAGTTGTCGCGATTGATAACCTGTAAGATGATTAAATTGCATAGTCCCTAATAAATTGTGCTAATGGTTAATTGTATTTCATTATTCGGCAGAGTTTAGTAAATAAATTTGAAGTCACGTTACAATGAGAAGTCTAGAAATGCAATAAAGTGATTTTTATCAAAATGGTTTGATAACTTATCCTAGTAGGTGCCAGGAAAATGAGTTTTATATGTTTACAATTCCTTCAACCTGAATTCATTAGATACGTGTGTAGAGTTTCCACATTAAATACAAAGGATTAGTTTGCATCAATAATCTTGGTTTAAGTTTAAGTTAATGAGGTGGTACCGAATAATTCGTATTGTAGTATTAAAAAAAAAAATCATGATTGTTAAATATCATAATATTTCTCAAGAATATTTGTGGAAATAGTGTTTTAATAAAGAAAATATTTTCTGCTAGTACTTTAAATAGAGCGTCAGCATAATATTTCAGCCTCTATTATGGTGTTTCGGCGTATCATTATTTATTCAGGACGGTATAGAAAGATCAGTTTTGTTATTACGTTTCTTTAATTAAGATTGAGCTATGCATGTAGCACCCGTTGATAAGAATGGATAAATTCCTTGCTGTGGTTGTTTAGAGTACAGAAGATCTAAAGTAATAGACTCGTCAAAATTTCTTGTATTGCATTGAGTATACGGTAAAAATTGGTAAATAAAAGTTTCTAAATGTTTGTATTTTGTTTATACATTTCAAACAATTTAGACTGGCACCTACTAGGATAAGTTATCAAACCATTTTGATAAAAATCACTTTATTGCATTTCTAGACTTCTCATTGTAACGTGACTTCAAATTTATTTACTAAACTCTGCCGAATAATGAAATACAATTAACCATTAGCACAATTTATTAGGGACTATGCAATTTAATCATCTTACAGGTTATCAATCGCGACAACTAGCCTTGTAGTGTTGCCACAAGACCAAGACTGGTCTTGGTCTTGGTCTCGTCTCGTCTTGGTCTTGTCGAGACGAGACCATCATTTGGTCTCGACTAGAAAAGTCGAGACGAGACGAGACCAGCATCAAGTCTTGTCGAGAAAGTCTTGAAGTCTCGACAAGACTCTCGACTTCAGATCAAAGGTATTTATTTAAACATATATATTCTAAAAGTGCTTCAAAAACTGAGAGTATTGCTGTAAATACTGTTTGAAAATTCGAATAAATAAGATAAGATATTAATTTTTCAAATTTTGTAATTTTCTACTTTCATAAAAATATAGTTAGTCATAAATTTTTTTATATGTTATTTATTTGCCAAAAAAAAAATACACTTATACCAAAAACTTAAGTATAAGATAAATAAATATATCATCACGGCATATTACCCATTTCTGGGTGTGCCAGTATCTACAACACATGTAGACATCGGTAATGATGACGATATATTTTACCGTGTGGGCGCTTATCAGGCGTCACCTCACGGGCACTCATAGCTGGTGTGGAGAGTGCACTACAGGGGTCACTTTCGTGACATTATAAAATTGGAAATATTTGGCGTCTGTCGGGATCGAACCCGGTGCCCCCAGGTTCGCGACCAGACACTTAGGCACGCGGTCACGGGACCCCATAAAAAATTAAGTAAATTATAATAAACTTATTTAGAATAATAATGGTATATTTAATAAAACCTGTAGGTAGTTACATAAACACAATTCTCTAACAAAAAAAATAAATAAATAAATAAAACTCTTATTTGAAAAACATAAATAAATTATAATACAGGTACTTAAATTTATAAAATTAGTAAAAAAAATGAGTAACTAAGAAACTTTAATAATAACAGTTTTACGGTTTAACGAATTATAAATAGATTAACTTTCAAAAATCAGTCAGCTTTACTATAATCATAGAAACAGCTGATATATTCAAAAAATTGTAATTGACAGATTTCAGTGTCAAGTACAATTTACATAATGATTGTTCGTGTTATAATTTTATTGGATTTATAGAATTTTTTCCAAGGAACTTTCGGTATGGAATTTGTAAAAAATAATATATGTTCGTGTTACAATTTTATTAAATATATAGAATATTTTCTGGGGAAGTTCTTGTGATAGCCACAACAGTTTTTTATGTACTAAAACTTCTTTTACATGTTGTAGAAGGTAGAGTTAAAAATAAAATCAAGGCATGGAGTAAAAAAATATAGAATTTTTTGGAGATATCTAATAATTCTTCATATGGTATTTCTTTCTCAAGAGGTTTCTCTTTTTAATTTTTGATTCTTGTATCATCCGTTTATACTTTTCTTTATTACATGGTTTTATATTTCTAGGATGCAAAATTGTTAGAATAACTAAAGTATTGTATTCTGTAATATTTGGATTTGGGTTGGGCAAACCTACCTACTTTTATTACTAGCAGATGTCTAAAAGTGGTTGTTATTGTCTGGTAATATGCAGCATTTATAGCCCAGGCCTTTGTAAAATTTATTGTTTCATTATTGGATTTTTACAAGAAAAGAAATGTGTTATTTTTTACCCAATATTTTTTTATATTATGTTATATTAGGGATTAGGAAAAACAGTTTGTTTTACACATTTGTGCATACAAAGTTTTAAGGAAATTGTTAAGAAGGGCTTGTACATTTCCTTTAAGGCTTTAAGTCAACGTTGATTATTGTTTCAATTTTTTCATATGAATGAATTAGGTATTTATACAATATATTTAATTTTCTCAGGGGGTTCAAGCGCAAACTTTTGAAATAAAGCAGAGGTTCTCAACCTGTGGTACGTGTACCGGGGGATACGTGAAAGGCTAGTTTTGTTATCTGCCTATTTAACATTTATTTATTAAATTATAAAAAAATAGCGAAAGAAGTTACTTTTTAGGAGATTTTCGTCTATTTACGTACTGCTTCATTTTAAACATATACATAACTGTTTAACTATTGCTAATAATTCTGTAGCTAAGGAATTGAAATTATATATTTTATGTTTAATAATGAGAAACAACACTCGATACATATATACGTATATTTTCATATTAATTATTTCAAGAGCTCAATTATCAAGTTGATATTCATAGAAATCTTAATAATAAATATCTCAAATATTATTTGGAATATTTGAATCGCGATTGTACTGGTGTTCTTAGAATTTTATGTACTATTAGATGCGATTATATAAAAATTGTTTATGGAGACAAAGTCGAGAGTCTTGTCGAGACTCGAGACGAGACGAGACTGACATCAAGTCTCGTCTCGACAAGACCAAGACGAGACCACTCTAGTCGAGACCAAGTCAAGACCAAGACAAGACCGACCCCAAGTCTCGTCTCGTCTCGACTTTCGGCAACACTATAGCCTTGTTCACCAGAGAGTTGAGTTTGCTCGTTTTTCTAATCGCTTCTAAAGTACCTCAGTACAAATCAACAGGTTGAATAGGTTCGTAATCGGAAAAATAAAACCATGTCGGGTGTTAGACGGATTAAGAACTATACTAGCAAAACTAGCACAAACCGCTTAAGGCTGTAGTGCCACTGATGATGACTGTAACCAAAATCTTCTGTTGTAAATCATCAATTAAAGACTTAGGAATTTTATATGATTGTAAACTTCTATTCAATGAATACGTAGATTCAATAGTGAGTAGAAAACATAAAACCTTAGGCTTTATATACATATCAGCTAAACGTTCTAATCATTCTTTTGTTCGGCCTATACTCGAATATACATCTCAGATTTGGAACCCACAATACAATAAATATATTATTCGAGTTGAATCAGTACAAAGGAAATTTATTTCATTAATAATTTATAAGTTCTCTCTGAACTCAACTTACGAAAAGATTTTGATTGATTATAACTTAAAACCACTTTAGACAAGGAGATATAACACTGACATGCTGTTTCTATTTAACTTGTTAATAATTATATTGACAACCATAATATAATTGATAAATTGCATTTTCATGCCCCATCGAAAGACACTCGCAATAAATATCTATTTTATGTTGAAAAATATAACTCAAATAATTTAGAAAAACTCCCCTATGGATAGAATAATGGTAACATATAATAAGAATTTTCAGCATTTAGATTTCTAGCCTCTTACTTAGTCAATTTAAGACTGAATTACAACTAATATAAACCATAACTGTTCATCTGTATTTGCCTATTGTTATGTTTACGATTTAGGGTGCAGCTATCTATTTAACACAAAACTGTGAATATGTGTATGTGTACATACGTTTAACCATGTACTAATTGCATTTATTACATCTACCATTACAAGCGAGGAGCATATAAAGTAAGAATATTTTCTTTTTTCTAAAAGAATAATTTTACGGGAAAATCCTTCACTTCTATTTTAGTGCAAACATTTACTGGGATATGGTTTATAATTCTAAATTTGATTCTCTATCCGTCTCACTGAAGACATTTTGGATGGTCAATCAAATGTTATTCACATCGCTCTGCACGTAAATTCTGATCCCACTTCTGATTTGTTAAAGCTGAGTGTAAAAATTATTAAACCAACTCACCCAAAAATTATCCCAAAACAAAATAACAATAAATAACACGAACTAAAAGAAAATGGAAGTTCTCTCTCGCGTAGCAAGGCAATCACTTAGCTCCTATAAAGAACAAAATTGTAAGTAAAAACTCAGTGAGGAGTTAAACCAGCATTCACACATCATGCACACATGTTGGCAACCACGGGCAGTACCGCAAGTTACTACAGCCTACCCTGCTGCTAACGCTGGCGACCCCCGGGTCCACACAGGAGGTCACTACGGAACCTCTGTCGCTTCAGTGGTGATCCGGAGACAATCCTCTTAACCAACTTAGTTGGATCAGATCACTACAGCCCTAACTGCTGCTACGCTGGCAACCACAGAGGCGGGTCACTACAGCCTACCCTGCTGCTAACGCTGGCGACCCCCAGGTCCACACGAGAGGCCACTACAGTACACGTAACTGCTAGCACACCACCAGTCATACACGCGCCAGATTAACTATCTCACCTGATCAAAATCAGTATATCCAAAAATCCCACAGACTTCAACTAGAACTCAATCACTACTGGTGCACACTACAACTTCGCTGTGCAAAAGCAAGAACGTAAAATATCTGACGGTGAATATAAATAATTGACAGTTTGCGTAACCCCGTATGTTTATTATAATGCTTGATAATTAATTACATAAAAACTATTATACCACAAGAAGAATTCTAAAATTAAACATTGATGACATACCATTAAATAAATAATCTGTGATATATATATTATAACTTGATTTTTTGGAAAATGCGCCATTGTGGCACGGTAAATACATCATTATGTACAAACCTATAGTAACAAAACACACATTAATTAAAAAAAAAACTAGTTTATTTTGTATAAGTTAAACGGATTCAAAGAGAAATAAACAATTGTTTGTTATAAACAATAAAAATACGTAGAATAAAATATGTAAGAATACGAAAGAATTACATGCTGGGGATATAGTTTTATATTTAGATGAATTACCAATTTTAGAAATATCATAAAAGTTGTTAAGATAAATATAAAAAGACAAAAAAATGATCCGAAAATTAATTTGCGAAATATTATGTTAAATGTAGTACAGGATTTGCGTGTGAGTAGGTATAATTAGCGGGTTCTGGCCCAAATAACGATCTAAGATTGACGTCATAGATAAAAGATTTTAAAGATAAAGATTGATGACGCTACAAGATTTTAAAGATAAGGATTTATGACGTAGAACAAGATGGCTGCCTTGTGACGTAATACACTATGGTGATGTCATAGGAACCTTGAAATTTTAAGAACATCTTGAAGTTGGTTCTTAAAAGTTCTTAAGATTTCTTCAAGATGTTCTTATCAGTTTGTAAGATTTTTCCAAGACGTTCTTATCAGTTTTTAAGATTTCTTCAAGACGTTGTTATCAGATCTTAAGATTTCTTTAAGATGATCTTATCAGTTCTTAAGATTATCTATAAGATGTTTTTTATTATCCAGTTTTGTGTCTTTTTCCATTAATTCGGGGGCGTAGAATACGATGGTGGTGTTATTTTTACAATAAATTTATAATTTTATAAAATTAATTAATTATTATTACATAAAGAGATAGCATTTCCTGCTAGAGATAAGATTTATTTAATTTGCATGCTACGTTTTCTTCATTATTTCTTAAAAGTTATTGAGTTGGATGTCTATTTCCACTAATTCGGGTACGTAGAATACGATGGTGGGGGTTTTTACAATAAATTTATAATTTTATAAAATTAATTTATTATTAATGCATAAAGAGATAACATTTCCTGTCACAGATAAATGGGTAATATTTTTATATATTTTTATTTGAATATGTTGAAGTTTGCTTGAAGATAATTTTTTTTTAAATTTATTTATTTGTCTGAGCACATGAACTGTTAAGTCATTAGTACTCCGTCTTAGTTATATTTACATTTTATACTGGTTTTACATTCAATAACAATATTAGTATATTTCATATTTTTGTATATAGGTTGATTTCCTTCAGATAGGACAAGATTTTTGGAACACTTTCTGTTTTCGTTAAACATTCATGAAGTGTCGCTGGGATGCTGTGTGTTCTTCGTTGCTGTTCATATTTTGTACATTCTATAAGTAGGTGTTGGACGTTTAATCTTACATTGCAGACGTTACATATGGTGGGTTCCGTTTTTTTGAAAATGTAATCGTGTGTGTATAGTGTATGCCCGGTTCTTAATCTTGATATTATGTTTCGATCTCTTCTGTTTTCAGGTATTTTCCCTAGTTTTGTGTTGTCTTTTATATTTCTTAAATGGTTATTTGTCGTTGCCGCCCTCTGTTGTTGCCTTTTGATGTTTAGTCTTGTTTTTGCATAATTTATAAAGTCGTCAGCTAGTATTGGTGTTCGAAGAGTGTTATTTAATTTGCATGCTCTTTTTGCCAATTCGTCAGCTTCTTCGTTGCCGCTATGAGAAGGTATCCATAGGAGGGTGATATTTTTGGAGTGTTGAATTATGGCTGTATGAAGGTTTTCTTGGATGATTTGTTGTTTAGGATTGTGTTTAAGGAGTCAGAGCATATTAGATAGTTAGGTTTGTTTGACGTTTTAATGTTTTTTATTGCTTCTGAGATTGCATATGTTTCTGCAGTGTATGTGGATGTGTTTTTTGGGAATGTGTAAGTTTGTTCAATGTCTTCTATTATTATTGCTGCTCCGGTTTTGTCATTTTCTTTAGAGCCGTCTGTATATATTATGTTATATTCTTTATATATTGAGTTTATTAAATCTATAAATTTTGAAGTGATTACTGTAGTGGGTGTGTTTTCTTTATTATATTTTGTGAAGTGGTTGTTGAATTTGGGGAATTCAAGAGTCCAAGGTGGGTGCTGCGTTGGGTACATCTCGTGTATTTTGGGAAAGGTTAGGTTATTTTCGGTAAAGATGGAGTGTATGAGTTTTTGGAATGGGTAGCTGTTTCGTATGCGAGTGTTATTGTATGTGTGGGAGAATATGTATTTATGAGTAGGGTTGTGTGGACTTGTTGCAAGTTTAGTGACGTATTTCAGTACTAGTTTTTCTCTGCGAATTGTTAGGGGTAGTTCTCCTGATTCTGATTGGATGCTTTTTATTGGTGTTGTTCTCAGAAGTCCAAGTATGATTCTTAGTGCAGCATTTTGAAGTGTTTCTATATTTTTCAGGACAGTTTTCTTTGCTGTGATATATATAATGCTTCCATAATCAATGTTTGATCTTACTAGGGTTTTATACAGTTTCATTAATGTTTCATTGTCTGATCCCCAGAATTTGTTTGATAATGTTTTTAATATATTCATTCCCTGAGTGCAGTCAGTTTTTAAATGTTCTATATGTTTTCTCCATGTCAGTTTTCTATCTAGATACACGCCCAGGAATTTTATTGATTCTTCATATTTTATGTTGTTTCCATTGATTCTTAGTGATGGGTTGTTGTATTGTCCTTTTCTGATTCTACAGAAGTATATTTCTATTGTTTTTGAGGATGAAAATGAAAATCCAATTTCTTTGTCCCAATTTTCTATATTTGTTATTGATGCTTGAAGGTTGCATTGTAGTCTGTGTAGATTTTTATTTTTTGAATAAATTATTAAATCGTCTGCAAATAGGGAGTATTTCACCGTTGAAGGTATTTTATCTTTTCTGCCATTTATTGCTAGTAAAAATAGTGTTGGGCTAATTATTGAGCCTTGCGGTATTCCGTTCATTTGGGTTTTCATTTCTGACAACGGCTGGTTGTACCGTACTCTAAATTTCCTGTCCGATAAAAAGTTCTTTATGTAGTGTAATATATTTTCTTCAATTTCGCAATTTTTTAAGGTCCATAAAATATTTTGCTTCCAGGTGGTTTTTTTCAAGGTCAAATGATACCGCAATTTCATGTTGTTGGTTTGCAAAAGCTGAGTGTATATCGGATGTCAGACATATTAAAGGGTCCATGGTAGATCTTGCGTTTTTAAAGCCGTTTTGTTCGGGTGTTAGGATTTTGTCTTTTTCTAATTTCCACAATAGTCTCTTGTTTACCATTTTTTCCATTATCTTGCATAGGATGTTTGCTAGTGCAATTGGTTTGTAGTTTTGTGGATTAGTTTTATCTTTATTTGGCTTCAGTATGGGTATTAAAATTACTTCTTTCCATTTCTCCGGTAGAGTATGTGTATGCCATAGGTGGTTATAAATGTCGAGTAGGTGTTCTGAGGCTTCTATGGGTAACTGCTTTATTAGTTCCGGGGGTATATTGGTGTTTTGCAATGCGTACGTTAATTCTTGGAATGTAAAGGGATTGTTGATATGGTTTCTATCTTTTTGAATAATAAATGGTGCATTTTCCGAAGTGTTTTTTTTTTTTGTATTTAAGAAGTGGGGATTATAGTGTTTGTTTGAAGAATTATATTCAAAGGTATTAGCTAGTTCATTACATATTTTTTGTGTGTCAGTTATGTTTTTATTGTTCACTTTTAGGATGGTTGTGTTTATAGTTGCATTATTACCTCTAATTTTCCTAATTCCCTGCCAAACTTCCTTTATTGGGGTGCTTGTGTTTAATTTTGACACAAAATTTCTCCAAGATATTATTTTAGCTTGTTTTATGTTCCTGCATGCTTTAGCTCTGGCATGCTAAGTTTATTAGGTTTTCTGTTGCCTTATTCTTCTTGTATTGATTTAGTGTTTTCTTGTGTTCTCTTACAGTTTCTTCACAATCTTTGTTCCACCATGGTGTTGTTTTTAGTCTTTTATTTGTTGATTTTTGGCCCAATGCTTTGGTTGTCGCTTCTATTATATTCTTAGTAAATATTTCCAAAACTTCGTTAATATCTGCGTTTTTTTCTATTGTGTTGTAGTTTCTTTGTAATATACTTTTGTACAGATCCCAGTCACCTTGATCTAGTTTCCACTTTTTTGCTTCATATTGATAGTTGCCGTTATTTGTCAAGTGTTTGTAGTGATTTATTGTAATAAGAAAGTGATCTCTGGTGTCTGGGATAACTTCCCATACCAGATCAGGAGCTATGTTTGGGCTGCAGATAGATAAGTCTATGCAAGAGAAAGTGCCATATGCTTGTGAAAGATGAGTTGGAGATCCGTCGTTCATTATGATGTCGTTTTCGAATATTTTTTCGATGATTCTTCCTTTAGTGTTTGTGCTTAAAGAACTCCATAAGGGATTATGTGCATTAAAATCTCCCACTATGATGTATGGTTTTGGTAGTTGTTTTATTAGGTTTTCAATATCGTATTTTTGAGTGTGATGGTTCGGTGCTAGGTATAAGTTACAGATTGTCATTTCTTCTGGAACGTATATTTTTACTGCGACTGCTTCTCAACAGGTGTTTAGGTATATTATATCGTAGTGGTGTTCATTCTTTATTAGTATCGCAACCCCTCCACTTGCATGTTCTCTATTTTCTCTATCTTTTCTATGGGAGTTGTAGCCTCTAAATTTTAATATTTGTGTCGGTTTTAGATTTGTTTCTTGTAAGCATAAGTAATGAGGATTTAGACTGTATGTGTATTTCTGTATTTCTGCTACGTTTGTGTAAAATCCATTGCAGTTCCACTGTAGAAGTGTAGTATTATTTTTATTGTTGTTGTGATCCATAACTTTTTTCGCTATAAGTTGTTACAGTCTATTTTTGTAATTTAAATTTTAAGGATAATTTAAACTCATCATTAGCATTACCCTTATTGTAAACAATATTTGATACTCTTTAGCATTGCTGGTCGTCTGTTGTCAGGCTTGTTAAATTTTTATATTTGTATACTTATGCGTTTTTGCAAGTTTGAGCTCATTCGCAGACTTGAGCGAATATATTCATTCTATCTATGATCGTCGCTTTCGCTACATCTCAGTGTTGGTTATTATTTTTCACTCGTTGATTTTGGATTGTTGGAAGAATTTTAACGTGCCCGTTATTTGGGGATTTAACTGAGAAAGGTAGTTAAGGGAAATATTGTTCCCGCGGAAATTTGTTCCGGATTTTATTGCACTACGATCACTGATATACTTCAAAGCCAACCACGAGCTAAGGTATTTATATTTGATAATAATGTTAAACCCGGTTGTAGAAGTATTTATATAGTATTTTGGTGTTATTATTTTGATTATTGTGAATATTTAAATTAGTAAAAGTAACATTTAAGTTGTATTTGTCGACCTGTCAATTGGCAATGCTAAATGAGTTCTCCTTTTAGGCTTTTAACTTTTGGTTCCCCTTAATTTTATTTTGGGTTGTCCATTGTAATCCATTGTTCGGGATACATTGTGTTGGAAACACATTGTTGGATTGGGACTTCGAGCCCTGATATTTGTGGATAACATTTTGACGGAGGATTTTGGAGAATTGGATGATTGACGCCATTTTGAAACGTCACACCACATCCCCACCCACTACTACGTCACTACCGCAAGGTCGTCGCCAGCGATTCTCCACATATATGCAGATAAGCTCCATTTTGTTTAGATTATTTGTTTGAATTTAAAGTTCCTTGAATTTAATAATTGTATTATATTTCATATTTGCATTTTGATTATAGCGTGTGTTATAATTTTGAATCTGAGAATTCTAATTGATTATTGTCTTATATTGTTATGTGCTAGCTCACGCGAGTTTATTATTTTTTTTTCTGTGAGAAATTCTCATTTAGGGTTTGTTTCGGTCTAGAAGGGTTAGGACTAGTTTATTTAATTTCTGGCTTATGTTACGCACGCATTACCCTGATTGGTCGACCAACCACCCGTATTGCGCCTATTGTTGCGTTTTAGGTTCTATATATTACACGTTCTTTCGACGTTTACGGTCCTCGCTCATTCACGCACCACGCACCCCCTATTTGATGCGATTTATTCTCCTAAATTATCATTATTTTATTACTCATATCTCGCATGAGTTATATATTATTATCAATTATTTAACATTCAGTTTATTCCATGTATTAAATAAACCTTTTAATATATGTTTCATTTTAAGTTTAAAAGGAGCTTTATTTGTTTATTGAATCTTGCTTATCCTCCACATATTGGTATTTTCGAGGTTGTATACCATTTTAAAAATAAACAACCATCGTGGCGCCCCTTTTTTTTAATATTTCAATTTTATGTACATATTTGAAAATCGTACGAACTCACTCCCGACTCCACTGTCTAAAAGTTGGCGGCCGCATTCCTGACGAACTAGGGTGCGTTACACTTGCCTTTTGTAAAACCCTTAGGGTTGTTACAGCACGTAGCAAAATTTGGCGCCCAACGTGGGGCAGGGCGACGCGACGTAATAAATTTTTGTTTCCCTCAAACTGAAGCAATTTGGAAGAAAATAAAATTGAGCAGTTTTATGGCAATTTTTTTGAATTTTTTTTAGTTTTTTTGAAAATATAGTAGTAATATTCTATTTTGAATTTTGTTTGGTTGAGTTTCGAATAATCTGTATCATGGAGTTTAAATTAGATATTGATAGATTGTCACAAAATGAGTTACAGTATGAGTTACAAATTCGCGGAGTTGCTGATTTAACTGACGCTAATGTACGACGAAAAACATTACGTAATTTGATGAAATTGGAAAAGATTAATTCTTCATTTAAGTTACCAGCATATCCGTATACATTTGCTGAAGATCACGAGGCAATTAAAAAGACCTTTGCGGAACTTGATGGATTAGTACAAGAGTTTGATGGAAACAAATCTTCGGGTAGTTATAAAAAAATTTCCTCTAAAATAGCGCATTGTTATGAGCGGATTACGCGAATGCCAGCTTCTAGTAGTGAAGAAGAACAAACTCGGTCAAAACTTCTGATTCAAGTTATGAATTCGTGGTCCGATGTGTCAATTAAAAGTAAAACCAACGCCAAATCTTCGACACCGAAACATCCTGGTATTTTAGATCTTAATTCATTACATATCGCTGATGAATCTTTGGTTGAGGACAATTTGGAAAGTTCAGGTACCGAAGATACTTGTGCAGATTTATCTCCCATGCAGGTCAAACCGAAAACGATATTGCCCACTCATTGGAACTTAAAGTTCACTGGTGATATTAAAGATATGTCGCTAGGTTCATTTTTGGAACGTGTTGATGAACTTTGTATTGCTAGAAATGTTAGTCAAGTTCAGTTATTTAACTCCGCGATAGATTTATTCCAAGGTAAAGCGTTGATCTGGTATCGTGCTAATAAAAGCCAGTTTTCATGTTGGAACGAACTTGTAACTCAATTGCGCGAAGTTTTCTTACCATACGACTTTGACGAGAGATTGTTTGAGGAAATTAAATCGCGTTGCCAAGGTCCAGACGAAACTATTGATATTTATATAGCTATTATGGAAACAATGTTTAGCCGATTGAATACGATAGTCTCAAAAGAGACTAAACTTAGAATTCTTTTGCGTAACCTTCATCCCAAATTACAAAATCAGTTATCGCTTGTAGACGTTGAATCTATTGAACAATTAATTAAGCTAGGTAGACGATTGGAGCAAAAATTTCAAACAATAGATGGATACATTGCTCCTTCGGCAAACAGAAGTAAACGGTCTGTGGAACCCGCATTATGCTATGTGGCCAGTAACTCAGAAGCAGACACAAGCCAACGTAAGTCTGACAGCAGTAGTTCCGTTAATGTGTCAGCTACTTCTCGCAAAAGTGGAAATAAATTGACTTGCTTTAATTGTGGTAGTTCGGGTCACTTAGTTAGAGATTGTGATCAAACTTTTGTTAAAAAATGTTACGGCTGTGGTACTCCAAATGTCACAAAAACAACTTGCCAAAAGTGTAATAGTTCGGGAAAAGCCAATCGCAGGTGATAGCAGATCGGTTATCATCTGTCGACGTTAACATAAATCCGGTT
The DNA here is from genome assembly GCA_943142095.1 of Ophonus ardosiacus. Classification (NCBI taxonomy): domain Eukaryota; kingdom Metazoa; phylum Arthropoda; class Insecta; order Coleoptera; family Carabidae; genus Ophonus; species Ophonus ardosiacus. The sequence continues at coordinate 20,504,251 of OW964833.1, read as the reverse complement.
CTCGATTTTATTCTTGCTCATATTAGAGACGATGAGAGACCCTATCTCTCTGTCGATGTTTTGGGTCGTAGTATTACGGGTTTGTTAGATACCGGCGCTTCACGCACAATTGTTGGTAGCAAAGGCTGGGACATTTTGCAAAATATTGGATTCGGTTTAAATTCTTGTCGTAAGACACATTGTACTGTCGCTAATGGACAGAAACTTGTAGCTCTCGGTTCGGCATATGTGCCATTTTGCATTGAAAATAAGACCGAATGGATAGAGGTCTTAGTTATTCCAGAGTTGTCGCATACACTCATATTGGGTATAGATTTTTTTAAGCAAATGGGAATAGTACCCGATTTGCGTAGCGGTAATTGGAAATTTAGTATTAAAGATTGCGACGTATTGTCCGTAGATAGCCAAAAATTTTCGTTAGATAAAATACAATCGGAGGCTTTAAGAAAAGTAGTAGACAAGTATTTTTCAAAGTTAAGTGACAAACTAGGTTGTGCCAAACAAGTTATACATCATATTAGATTGAGTGATCCTAATCAGATGCCCATTAAGCAGAGATACTATCCTGTTTCTCCCGCGGTACAGGCAGAAATTGATAAACAGTTATTCGATATGGAAGCCAATGGAGTTATAGAGAGATCCGATTCGGATTGGGCTTCACCCATACTGATGGTTCCTAAAAAGGATGGTTCGTGGCGCTTTTGCGTTGATTTTAGAAAGGTCAATGCGGTAACGCAACGCGATGCGTATCCTCTTCCTTATATGTCGAGCATATTAGATCGATTGAAGAATGCTAAATTTATCTCGAGTTTGGATATAAAGTCAGCATACTGGAACATTCCTTTGTCTGAAGAGTCTAAGAAGTTTACGGCTTTTACTGTTCCTGGTCGTGGTTTATGGCAATTTGCGCGACTAGCTTTTGGTCTCCATGGAGCTCCAGCAACTTTTCAGAGATTTATTGATAAAGTTTTAGGGCCAGAATTAGAGCCCTATGTTTTCAAGTATTTAGACGATATTATTGTTATAGCCGATACTTTCGATAAACATTTGGAAGTACTCGAAGAAGTACTAAAACGACTTGTGGAGGCAGGCTTGAGTTTGAATAAAGAAAAATGCTCCTTCGTTGTTCCTGAATTAAAATATTTAGGTTACGTTGTTAATGCTACCGGACTAGCTGTTGACCCAGATAAAGTATCAGCCATTTTGCAAATTCCTATTCCTCATACAGTAGCCGAAGTTCGTAGAATGCTCGGTGTAGCAAGTTGGTATAAGAGATTTATTCCAAACTATTCGGAAGTTTGTGCCCCTTTAAATAGATTGACCCGAAAATCAGTTAAGTTCAAGTGGGATGATGACTGTAATAGAGCGTGGATTAAAATTAAGCAGTACCTTATTAGTGCTCCGATATTGAGTTGTCCTGATTTTTCGCTGCCATTTACGATTCAGACTGACGCATCGTCATACGGTTTAGGCGCTGTTTTAACTCAGACTACTAGTGACGGAGAGAAAGTAATTTGCTACTTGAGTAGATCACTAACTCGTCTAGAACGAAAGTATACTGTAACTGAACTTGAATGTTTAGCGGTTTTGTGGGCCATAGAAAAATTGCGACAATATGTAGAAGGATCTTATTTTACGGTCGTGACTGACCACCATAGTCTGTGTTGGCTTCATAATTTGAAAGATCCACATGGACGTTTGGCGAGATGGGCTATTCGGCTCCAACAGTATAATTTCAAAATTATTCATAGGAAAGGGCGCGACCATCATGTTCCAGATACCTTAAGTAGAAGTGTGCCAATTGTTGATAGTTGTAACGTAGAGAAGGAGACGAAATTTTGTTCTTGGTACAGTAAAATGTTAAATAATATCTTGTCTAATCCTTTAAAATTTCCGGCATGGCGCATCGATGGTGATAAGTTATACCATTATTACAATAATCGTATTCCTGGGTTAGATAGCGATGAGTACCGTTGGAAACGTGTTATACCTAATGCGGAAAGATTGAATATCTTAAAAAGGATGCATGATGCCCCTACTTCAGGACATTTAGGTGTTTTTAAAACTTACAATCGCATTTTACAAAAATATTATTGGCCTCGCATGAAATCGGATATAGCTCGTTATGTCAGGAATTGTAAAATTTGTTCGGCTAATAAAACGGAAAGAAAACTACCTGCTGGACTTATGGCTCAACGTTTCATTGTAGATAGACCATGGAAACAAATTAGCATAGATTTGATTGGACCCTTGATTAGATCAACTTCGGGACATCAATATATTCTCACTGTAGCTGATACGTTTAGTAAATTCATTTTAACTTTCCCCCTCAGGAAAGCTACTGCTACTGCCATTATAAAACATTTAGAAAACGACGTATTTTTGTTGTTTGGAAGCCCCGAATCAATTTTAGTTGATAACGGCACACAATTTCGTTCGAGAGAATTTAGACGGCTCGCTGATATGTATAACGTCAAACTAAGGTTTAATGCCAACTCTCATGCTCAGGCTAACCCTGTCGAAAGAGTGCATTCCACGCTTAAACAAAGTATCCGCTCGTACATTGGTGAAAACCAACGTAAATGGGAAGATAACCTGCAGAAGATATCTTGTGCCTTACGTACCTCAGTTCATGAAAGTACTAAATGTTCCCCATTCTTTGTAAATTTTGGAAGGGAAATTTCATTTGCGGACGAAATGATAAAGTCGGTCCCAGATCGAGTAGGTTCATTGGAGGATAAAGACACGCATAGAAAAGCATTTCAGGACATTTACGTTAAAGTTAGAGCACGTTTGAAAGAAGCAAATGAAAAGACTAAGCGTCGTTATGACTTAAGACGTAGGGATGTGCGTTATTTACCTAATGAATTAGTTTGGCGTAGAAATTATGTATTGTCCGATGCTTCTAAGTATTTTAGTTCGACTTTAGCCCCAAAATACATTGGCCCCTTTACGGTTATTAAAAAGTTATCTCCGTGGACTTATGAACTTCAAAATGATGTAGGAAAGAATTGTGGCGTTTGGCATGCCAAAGATTTAAAGCCGTACTCAGTAGATGAGAATTTCGAATCGTAGTATTTGTTGTCGTTGACAACCTTCTCTTTAGGAAGGGGGGAGTTGTTACAGTCTATTTTTGTAATTTAAATTTTAAGGATAATTTAAACTCATCATTAGCATTACCCTTATTGTAAACAATATTTGATACTCTTTAGCATTGCTGGTCGTCTGTTGTCAGGCTTGTTAAATTTTTATATTTGTATACTTATGCGTTTTTGCAAGTTTGAGCTCATTCGCAGACTTGAGCGAATATATTCATTCTATCTATGATCGTCGCTTTCGCTACATCTCAGTGTTGGTTATTATTTTTCACTCGTTGATTTTGGATTGTTGGAAGAATTTTAACGTGCCCGTTATTTGGGGATTTAACTGAGAAAGGTAGTTAAGGGAAATATTGTTCCCGCGGAAATTTGTTCCGGATTTTATTGCACTACGATCACTGATATACTTCAAAGCCAACCACGAGCCAAGGTATTTATATTTGATAATAATGTTAAACCCGGTTGTAGAAGTATTTATATAGTATTTTGGTGTTATTATTTTGATTATTGTGAATATTTAAATTAGTAAAAGTAACATTTAAGTTGTATTTGTCGACCTGTCAATTGGCAATGCTAAATGAGTTCTCCTTTTAGGCTTTTAACTTTTGGTTCCCCTTAATTTTATTTTGGGTTGTCCATTGTAATCCATTGTTCGGGATACATTGTGTTGGAAACACATTGTTGGATTGGGACTTCGAGCCCTGATATTTGTGGATAACATTTTGACGGAGGATTTTGGAGAATTGGATGATTGACGCCATTTTGAAACGTCACACCACATCCCCACCCACTACTACGTCACTACCGCAAGGTCGTCGCCAGCGATTCTCCACATATATGCAGATAAGCTCCATTTTGTTTAGATTATTTGTTTGAATTTAAAGTTCCTTGAATTTAATAATTGTATTATATTTCATATTTGCATTTTGATTATAGCGTGTGTTATAATTTTGAATCTGAGAATTCTAATTGATTATTGTCTTATATTGTTATGTGCTAGCTCACGCGAGTTTATTATTTTTTTTTCTGTGAGAAATTCTCATTTAGGGTTTGTTTCGGTCTAGAAGGGTTAGGACTAGTTTATTTAATTTCTGGCTTATGTTACGCACGCATTACCCTGATTGGTCGACCAACCACCCGTATTGCGCCTATTGTTGCGTTTTAGGTTCTATATATTACACGTTCTTTCGACGTTTACGGTCCTCGCTCATTCACGCACCACGCACCCCCTATTTGATGCGATTTATTCTCCTAAATTATCATTATTTTATTACTCATATCTCGCATGAGTTATATATTATTATCAATTATTTAACATTCAGTTTATTCCATGTATTAAATAAACCTTTTAATATATGTTTCATTTTAAGTTTAAAAGGAGCTTTATTTGTTTATTGAATCTTGCTTATCCTCCACATATTGGTATTTTCGAGGTTGTATACCATTTTAAAAATAAACAACCATCGTGGCGCCCCTTTTTTTTAATATTTCAATTTTATGTACATATTTGAAAATCGTACGAACTCACTCCCGACTCCACTGTCTAAAAGTTGGCGGCCGCATTCCTGACGAACTAGGGTGCGTTACACTTGCCTTTTGTAAAACCCTTAGGGTTGTTACAGCACGTAGCAAAGTATCGTCCGATTCTGTATTGCTGTCTTCATAGGTTTTTTGACTCGTATCGCTGCATTCGTCTCCATTTTCTTCTGCAAGCTGTTTTTTTATTTTGGTTGTTATTCTTGATATTCTGGCTTTCATACTTCTGCTTAAAGCATGAGGGCGAAGTTCTTGTAGCATTACTACAAGGTCATTAATGTCTTCTGTATATTCTCTAACTATTGTCAGTTTATCGTCGTTTGCAAAACTATTTTCAAGAAAATCTTTTAGCAGTTCAAAATTAAGAACATATTTGTTTGGTTGAGTTTCTATAATTTTTTTTTATTGGATTTATTTGTACATTAATTTGTTCAAGTAGAATTTTGTCCAGCTGGTTGTCTTGTTCTGCAGTTTTTTTCTTTTTTTTGCTATGATTTCCTTCTTTTGAATTTTTTGAAGCTGTATCACTCAGTCGTGTGGATGCGGGCCTTTTAAATATAGGTTTTGATGTTTTTACAGTATTTATTTCTGTTTCCAGAGTATCTTTCCCAGGCTGTATTTGAGTGTGTACGCTGTTTAATTCTCCAGTTTGCTTGCTTTCTAAACTGGTTTGTTGGGATGTTTCTGAATTTGTTTCTTTTTCTATATTCATTGGTGTTTGCGTACCTGTATTATTTATTTCTTCATGTTGTTCATACTCGGTAATTGCATCAGGGTTGCACTGACTAGCTGTGTGCCCTGGTTTTTTACACAGGAAACAGATCATGTTTTCCTCTCTTGTTAGAAAAATTTTATGTGAGATTTCATCATAGTCAACAGTTATTGTGTTACTAATATTAGTTTCTGGTTCAGGTATTATATATGCTTGTCTCCTAAAACTCAGTACGTGTGCATAATCTGTATTTTGCATGCCGACTCTTAAAAACGTTATTGGAGATACTAGTTTAACTTTATGTTCTCTGAGTTTTTCTTCAATTATGCTGTGAGGAATTATTGGGTTGACATTTGATAATACAAGTCGTTTTTCTGGTGAACTGTAATGTCTGATATTTATTTTGTTGTTTTGGATAGTGACTGTTTCATGATTCTTTATTAGATCGTCTGCTATTTTTTTGCTGTTTAAAAATATGCATATTCTTTGTTTTGCAATTTTTGATGCAAACAGGATATTTGGTGGTTGTACTATCTGTCCTATGGTTGTTATATATTCTCTTATTTTTATATTTTCAATTGCAGGCATAATTATTGCTTGATATTTTTTTGGGAATAAACTGTTCATTGTGGCGTTCGCGTACGACTGGTTGTTAGCTTTGGGTGATATAGTGTTCATGTTTGTTCAAGTGTAGCTAACGACTCCTGCCGGGAAGAGGCCGTTATTAGCTTTTAATTAAACTTGCAAAAGGTCGTTAAGTTTGATTATTGTTGTAAAAAAATAGCATTTTGCTATTTATCCGCAGATGTCGTGCGATGTATTACTTATTGTTTTGAGTATTCTTAGGTTGTGCTATTGTTTTTAGGATAAAGTGTATTCAAGTTACAAGAAAAAAGGATAAAAAGGATGGGTACAATACCTTCTCTTTGGTCGTCTTCTTTCTTGAATTTTGAAACACGTAAGTGGCTCTAATATCTGATTTTAATAAGGCACGTTTATTTCAATGTCACCTTATCAAATTTGATATTTGAACTCCAAAGATTAATTTTAAAAAGATAACATTTCCTGTTACAGATAAATGAGTAATATTTTTATATATTTTTTCCTTTTTGTACTGATTATTTCCTTGTTATACTGATAACACTCTATATAAATATCACATTTGTTCGTATAAAGTGTAGTTAAAATAAAACTGTTCAACTAATTTGATAGTTGTTTCACTTGTTTTATAAAAATGGTTTTGTGGGAGAAGTGCAACACATCTTTTAAAAAACGAATATTTGTGGGCAAAATTATAAATAATGAAAACATTATAGGTCCTAAAATATTTTTAAACGCATGCTTCTTAATAATACTAGAAAAAGTGGGTGAATTTATATTTAATTATAAATCACCAGTAAAACTAAATTGTAATTTAGTGTGTGAGTACAAAACTAAAAAGGGTGAGAAAGAAATATGTCATCAGTCAAAAATGGCTCCAATAACTCTGGGAGATGACTTTACAACATGGTATTCAAAAAATGTAAAAGTGCCCATAATAAACCACATATCGGAGTTCCAAGAACGCGACAGTGGTAAAGCATTAAATGCTATAATTTATTTACAAGTAAGTTAATATTTATTTTTTTATTTATATAATATATTTAATATAAATTACTTTATTAAGCAAATATTTTCAAATTTGATGCAACAAATAGCGGTGGTTCTTCATACATTGAACTTCCTGAAAATATTAAAGCAAAAAAAGCTGTAATAAATGTTCAAAATGATGATCAAAAATGTTTTATTTGGTCAGTTCTTTCCGCGATGTATCTTGCTGATAAACACGCTTATCGCCCTTCTAAATATCCCCAAAATTATAACGAAATTTTTAATTTGTCGGGCCTACATTTTCCTACTCCATTAGAGGATATTCCAAAATTTGAGAAATAATATAACATGTCAATTAATGTATATGGGTTAGAGTACAATTCTAAATTTAAAAATTATGATGTTGTTGGACTCCTATATTTTACTAAAAATAAATGTGTTTCTCATTTTAACCTTCTTTATTTTAAAAAGGACGAACAAGCAAATTATGCATGGATAAAATCTTTATCTCGACTATTAGCATCGCAATTATCAAAAAAAAAGAATGAAAAATTTATTTGTGATCGATGTCTTCAGTATTTTGGTACAAAAATTCTTTTAGACTGTCATGTTGATGACTGTGCATACGTTGATGCTGTAAAAATTGAAATGCCGAGTGAAGATGAAAAATGGTTGAAATTTAAAAATTTTATGAATAAAGAACATCATCCTTTTGTCATTTATGCCGATTTTGATTGTTTGACTCTTCCTATTGATACTTGCCAACCAAATCCAGCTGGTACTTACACAAATGCATACCAGAACCATATTATGTTGTTGTTAATCAGTGGAAGCCTTTAATTGGGCAACTGTTGGCTTCCCAAATATTTCAAATAAATAAATATTCCATGTGCTGTTGCATACCAAGTAGTTTGTTCATGCGATGATTCCTTATCCTTTTACGAATCATTTCGATGTCCTGAAGCATCTTAATTGTTTATTAATCGTTTGGAAGGTGTTGTACAAATGGTGCAAACATTTTATAAAAACAGAGCACCCATTGACATGCATGATGAAGATTGGGAAAACTTTAACCAAGCTGAAATTTGTAATATTTGTCAAAAAAATTGAAAAATTTAGAACATAAAGTTAGAGACCACTCTCACTTATCTGGTGAGTTTATAAACTGTTTTAATAACAATAAAATAACTTAATAATAATTATTGTAGGTAAATATCGTGGAGCCGCTCACAACGAGTGCAATTTAAATTATAAATTGCCTAATTACATACCAATATTTTTTTACAATTTAAGTGGATACGACAGTCTCCTACTTGTGAGAGAAATGAGAGTGAGGAAAAAATTAATTTAATTCTCACTAATGAGAAAATTATGTATCATTTTCTAAATGGGTTTATGGCATGGAACTTCGGTTTCTAGATTCATTATGGTAAATTTATTAAAATAATTTATAGCTTATATGTATATTTATTTTATATATTTTTAGATTTCTTAATAATTCTTTGGAGAAACTTGCTCAATACAGGAAGCCGGAGCAATGTAAATTATTGTTAAAACATTTTCCACTTAGCAGTAAATTTAATTTATTAAAAAGAAAGGGGATTTTTCCGTATGATTACATAAATTGTTGAGAATGTTTGGAAGAAATTAAATTACCACCACAAGCATCATTCTATTCCAAGTTAAAGGAAACAAATATCAGCGAGGAAGACTACAACCATGCACAAAATATATGGAAAACTTTTGAATGTGAAACTTTGGGGGATTATATGGAGTTATACATACAAACTGATGCACTATTGTTAGCCGATGTTCTTGAAAACTTTAGAAATATTTGTTTAAAATTGTATTGTTTGGATCCCGTACATTATTATACAACTCCAGGTAAATAGCATTTTTAAATTATATTATATAAAATATTATATTTTGTAGGCTTAGCGTGGAATGCCATGCTAAAAATAACGGGAGTTGAACTAAAGTTGTTAACAGATATAGATGTGATTCTATTTTTGAACGTGCTATTCGTGGTGGTATTTGCCAATAATCGTTATATGACATCATACAATCCAGCAGAGCCGGATAGTTATCTTATATACTTCGATGCGTGCAACTTGTATGATTGGGCAATGACAAAATGTTTGCCCCACAGCCAATTTAAATGATTATTGAATGAAGAAATTGAAACTTTTGATATTATGAATATACAAGACAATGAACATGACGGTTACATTTTTGAGGTTGACTTGGAGTATCCTACACACATACATGATGCAAACAAAGACTTTCCACTGTTTTCTGAACAACGTGCACCTCCAAATTCAAAAACAAATAAACTTTTGACTACATTATATGATAATGAATAACGCGGTTTTTGGAAAGTCGATGGAAAACATTCGTAGCAGACGAGACACAAAATTAGTTTCAAAATGGGATGGCAAAGAAGGTGCCCGAAAATTAGTTGCAAAACCAAATTTTAAAAAATTTATACAAATTACTGAAAATTTGGTTTCTATTAAATTAATCAAACTTAAAATTAAATTTAATAAACAAATATATGTGAGAACGGCTTTTTTAGATATTTCAAAAATTTTAATGTACAATTTTCACTACAATTACATATAGAAAACATACTCTTCTCTAAAATTATTATATATGGACATAGATTCGCTTATTTACAAATTTATTAACAATGATCCATACAAATATATAAAAAAAGATATACACCTTTTTGATACATCTGACTATGCACCTAATAATATATATTCAATACCACAAGTTAATAAAAAGCTGGTGGGGTTACTTAAAGATGAGAATTCCGGATTAATTATGACTGAATTTGCATGATTGCGTGCAAAAATGTATTCTTTTACTTTAAAAAACTAAACTTCAATTTCAAAGGCAAAAGGAATTTCAGGAACTGTTACAAAAAAATTAACTATACAGGATTACAAAAATACTCTTTTTAATAAAACAAAAATGTTTAAGAAACCAAATAATATTGTTTCTAAAAATCATAACATTTTTGAATTGAACAAAATAAATTAACATTAAGTGCTAATGACGATAAATGTTATATAGAGGAAGGAACAATAAATACTTTGCCATGGGGACTCAATTACTTTACCAGACTCAGATATTATAATTATTGACTAGGATATTAAATGAAATAATTTATTTTGTATTTTTTTATTTTAATTGTTTATTTTTACATTTTTTATATAAATATTGTATATAATACTATTATCTATTACTAGTTTAATAGTCAATATGAAATTTGTGAAGCAAAAACAATGTTTCTGTGTAAACAACTTTGATATTATACAATCAAATAAAATAGTTATAAAACATAGTGATTTATTACCAAATAGTGTAAGATGTATAATCGTAGAACCAAGTAATTGTAAAAAAACAAATATATTAATTAGTTTGCTTACACATGCAAATGGATTAAAGTTTAAAAACATTTACTTATGCTCTAAATCATTGCAACAACCGAAATATAAATTTTTAGAAGAATGTATTTCAAAAGTAAATGGTATGTGGTTTTTTTCTTATAATGAAAACAGCGATGTTATAAAACCATCTGAAGCAAAATTATTTTCTGTTATAATTTTTGATGACGTAATATGTAATAAACAAGATTGTATTAGGGATTTTTTTCAATGGGAATACATAATTCTGTGGATTCGTTTTATTTGACTCAAACCTATGCGAAAGTATCTAAACATTTAATTAGAGATAATGCTAATTTTATTATATTGTTTAAACAAGATAAAACAAATTTACAACATATATATAATGATCACGTAAACACAGATATGTCATTTAATAAATTTCAAAAATTTTGTATAAATTGTTGGAAAAATAAATATGGGTTCGCAGTTATAGATAAAAATACTAAGAAAAAAGGTCGCTGTCGAAAGGGACTGGATAAATTTCTTAAACTTAATTCTGTTTAAAACGAATTAATATAAAATGAGTAATAAAAATACTATTCAAGAAATAATAAAAGTAAGTAAAGTATTAAAAGAAAAATTTAATGCATTGAAACATAATAAAATGGATACTGAAGCAATATTACAAGAAACTTTTAAACCTATAACAAATCCGCTTAAAGAATTACTAAAAAATTCAAACAAAAATGAAATAAAGAAAATGCAACAAGAAAATGAGGTGGAAAAGGAAAACAAATCTCCAATAATAAAGAAGAAACCAAATGTAATAAAAGTTTTAAATTATGATTTAGATACCCCGGGAAGTTCAAATATTAAAACAGAAAATTATGAAAATATTTATGAGACAAATCCAGATATTTCTCCAATTTCACAAGCAAAAGAAGCTTTAAATACTCCTCAAGGAAAAGAGGAAATGGACAATTTAAAATTAAAATTAAGAGATTTGGGACAAGAATATTTAATAAAATTTTTAAATAAAGATGAAGATATTGATAAAGAATATGGTATAAAATTAGCTAAAGATGGTACATTTAAATTAGGTAAAAAGAATGTGGAAATAGACAAAAATGATATATTAATAGATGGAAAAGAATATAAAGGTACAAAAGGTCTTTATGAATTAATATTTAAAAAAAATCATATAGATTATACTGAGGTAGATAAAAATGAATATTTTAAAATTTTAGAGCAAACAAGCGTTCATATAAATTCAACCAATAATTTATTAAAAATATCAAGTTCACCTAAATATTTTAATATATTAAAATCACATTTTGTTGATGACAAAAGACGATTATCATTAAGAAAAAGAAAAAAACCAGTAAAATATTCTCCTACAGGTTCCGGTTTATTACCAACAAATTTAAATTTTTCAAATTATAAACGTGAATATATATACTGGGATGATCCAAATGAACTAGACAGTAGATTGCGATTATTGTTGGCATCTAAATAAAGTGGGCACACAGGTCATGATAATGAAATAACTTTAATTATTGAAGAATTAAAAGAAGCAAATATAATATATTAATATTCATATTTAATATGAGTGTTAACAAATTTGGACGCTATTCTTTAAAAAGGAAAAAAAAGTGAAAAAACAAATTGTAAATATTAATATTCCTTCAAATTCTACTGATATTGTTACTAAAGAATATGTTGACAAAAGAATAATAGACATAGAAAACTATTTAAATTTTAGCTTTATTCTTAAAAAAAAATAAAAATGTTTACATATTTGATGCAAAATTAAAAAATATTGGAAATGTTAAAACACCAATTGCTCATAGTAATGCAGCTAACAAATTATATGTTGATAATAAACTAAATAATTTAGAAACAAAAATAAATAAATTATTAAAAGAAAAAATTAAACCATTTGAGAAAAAGTTTAAAACAAAAGATGAATTGTTAACAGCTATAAACACTTTACCACCAATTGATCCTAGTAATACAGCTAGCAAACTTTATGTTGTTAGTGAACTAAATAATTTAGAAACAAAAATAAATAATTTATTAGAAGAAAAAATTAAACCATTTGAGAAAAAGGTTAAAACAGAAGAAGAATTATTAACAGCTATAAAAACTTTAGAAAAAGAGGTATTTAAAAGAAAATAAAATAATAATGTCTAAGCGACAAGTTTTAGAAGAACTCCAAAAACCAGCTCGAAAAAACTATCCAAGACGTAGAGTAATAACAAAAGCAATTGATGATTTGTAGAAAGCTGATCTTGTGGAAATGATACCATATTTAAATGAAAATAAAAATTATAAATATATGCTAACTGTAATAGATACATTTTCGAAATGTGCGTGGGCAAAACCAGTAAAAAATAAATCTGGTGATGTAATTACAAAAGCATTAGGAAATATTCTTAAAGAAAAAAGAATTCCTAAAAATTTGCGAACTGATAATGGGAAAGAATTTTACAATAGTAATTTTAAAAATTTATTGTTAAAATATAAAATAAATCACTATTCAACTTTTAGAAATTTAAAAGCAAATGTTGTGGAAAGATTTAATAGAACGTTCAAAAATAAAATGTGGCATGAATTTAGTTTACGTGGTTCATATAAGTGGATTGATATTTTACCAAAGTGGGAAAGAGTAAAATCAAAGGACTCGTCATTTGGTGAAAAAGTTGCAGCTTGGACAGTAACAAATGCAATGAAAGCAAAAAAAAACTTGGAATGGGTTTAAACAAAAAAAAAAGTAAAATGTGAAAAAACAACGCATAATAAAAACAACAAAACATGGCTGATTTTTACCAGCGCTGCTCATTTCTTTAATTGCAAAAGCTTTAGCAGCTGGCGTTGTAAATTCTGTTGCTTCTTGCGGTGTCAGAAAAGCGCTAGGTAAAGGTTTATATTTAAAACCATATAAACGTGGTGGTGGTATTAGAAAAAAACCGCAAAAAACAAAAAAAGTCTGCCGAAAAAAGCCTTAAGTGATGAAGATTTAAAATTATATGCTTATAATAATATTTTTTTTTTCGTGTTGCTTACATGCGAGATAAATTGCCTAAAAATCGTTAAAAATGAAAGTTCAATAGTAAATTTAGATTCTCAACAAGGACCTGAAACACATTGGGTTGCATACATAAAGAAAAATAAAAATGTGGAGTATTTTGATAGTTTTGAAAATTTACCACCACCAAAGGAAATTATAAATTATTTATGACCAACTTGTAAAATTAAATATAATTATAAACTTTATCAAAATTTTAATTCTTATAATTGTGGTCATTTGTGTTTAAAATTTTTAATAAATAGTCAAAAAAATAATAATTAATTTAGTTTCAATGACAGTAACACTTGATGGTAATAGTTCTATAATAATTGCAGATTTTTTTCCTTAAATTTATTTAAATAATGGTGGATATGTACTGGGTTTAATTAGTTTTGAAACATATCACTCAATACCTAATATAGATGACACAAACAACAAATTTTATTATAAAAATAAAAACAGTAAAAATAAAGATTTTGAAATATTTTATACCAGTAGGATCATATAAGATTGAAACTTTAGAGAATATTTTAAAAAAAGAATTATGTGATCCTTCATATATTTTTGATAACAAATTTTATACTAATGAAATAATAAGAGAAAAAAGACAGGAAAAAATTATAAGTTTGAAAGCGAATAATAATACGTTAAAATGTGAACATGTAAGTACTGTTACTATTGATTTTAAACAAAATGACTCTTTTGGATCAATAATAGGTATTAATAAACGAATATTGGAAAATAATACAGTACATGAGAGTGATTTACCTGTAAATATTATTAAAGTAAATGCAATTTTAATAGAATGTAATATTATAACAGGATCCTATAAAAATGGTTCTCCAGGACATACTTTACATGAATTTTATCCAACAGTTGAACCTGGATATAAAATTAATGAAGTGCCATCAAATGTGATTTATTTACCTGTGAACACTCAAGTAGTAAACAATATTACTATAAATATTATTGATAAAGATGGAAAACTTATAAATTTTCGTGGTGAAAAAAGAACTATTAGATTACATTTTAAAAAAGTTTAATAAAAAAATGGGTATTGATTATAAAAACATGCAAAGAATAGCACATGAAGTCAGTTTTTCACCAACCAAGAAAGTGTTAACAAGAAACAATTTATTATTTTTAAAGTCTCTTGGTTTAAGTGTACATTTACACATAAAAAAAAGGAAAAATGAATAACATATTAAATGTTACATCTAGTATTGTGTTTAATGATGCTATAACTCGAATTGAAGTACATAGTCATCAACCAATTGTGATATCAGCATTTAATAATAGTGACGAAATTAGAATACAAATTCACCAGCAAGATTTACATACATTACCAAGTCAAATATTTTTATACATTAAAGGAAAATTTTTAAAAGAAGATAATTCACCACCTCCTAATGATACAAAAATAACAAATAATGGAATTGCTTATGCTTGATGAAATTAAATATTTAATTAATAGTGTAGAAATTGATAAGGCTAAAAATGTAGGAATTACTTTTATATTAAAAGCTTATACTTCTTTAAATAAATTTGAAAGTGATATACTTGAAAATGCTGGATGGGGATTAAATGTTAATATTTTAGGCAAAGATGGTAATTTTAATGTATGCATTCCGTTAAAAATGTTACTTGGATTTTTTGAGGATAATAATAAAATACTATTAAATGTTAGACAAGAATTAGTATTAATGAGAGCAAGAAATGACAATGGAGCTTATACATCAACAGAATATTTAAAATTTAATTTAAATAAAATACATTGGAAAGTGCCACACATTTATGTTAATGATGAATATAGACTAAAATTATTAAAAATAAAGGATTCAAATAAATTTTTATCATGTGCTTTTTGATCTTGGGATTTATATGAGTATCCAGTTCTTCCAGAAGCCAAGAAACAAACATGGCCAATAAAATCATCTACTCAATTAGAAAAACCTAGATTTGTAATTGTTGGTTTTCAAACAAATCGAAGAAATATGCTTAATAAAGATAGTAGTTATTTTGACTATTGTAATTTAACTAATATTAAATTATATTTCAATTCAGTTTGTTACCCTTATGATACTTTAAATCTTGATTTTAAAAATAACCAATATGCACTTTTATATAATATATATGCAAAATTTTCAAAATCGTATTATAATTATCATGATATCTATATTGGACCAATTTTAACAAAAACAAATTTTAAAAATATTGCTCCATTAGCTGTTATTGATTGTTCCCAACAAAATCAAACAGCTAAAAACAGTACCGTATATATTCGATTAGAATTTGGATCTAGTGATAATTTTCCTGCAGATACTTCTGTTTATTGTCTTATTATTCACGATTGTATTATACAATATAATTCTTTAACTGGTGCAGTTAAAACATGTGTTTAATTTATTATAATACATTAGTAACATTTCAAAATTATATATTTTTTTAAATATAAATTAGTATTATAGAACGAAAGTACTTTAGTTTAATATTAAACTGTGAGCAGAATGGAACAAATTATCGATATACAAGGATTTCAAGCAGTTAATTATGTTATTGTTCCAAAGAAAATTGCTATTTTTACAAGAGATGGATCTAAATTACAACATTTTATAATTAAACCACCATTTACATGGAAAAATTTATCACCAGAAGATAAAAAAACTGCAATATGGTTGAAAAAAAAACATCATGGTTTTCAATATAGTGATGGATACATATATGAAAAAATATATCATATTTAAAAAAAAATAACTCAAACATATAATAAAATATATGTAAAAGGTTTAATAAAAAAAAACTTTTTACACTTATATAATTTATGTAATTGTCAAATAATAAATTTAGAAGAATTTAGTGAATTTAAGGCATTAAAAAACTGTTTAACTTTTCGCAGATGTTTTGAACATCCTGAACCATATGTATGTGCTGTAAGTAATGTATATAAACTGAAAAATATGTTAGATTGTAGTAGTATATTTAATTTTTGTAAATGTTTGTACTTTATAAAATAAATGGGGTCCCGTGGCCGCGTGTCTGGTCGCGAACCTGGGGAACCGGGTTCGATCCCAACTGACGCCAAATATTTCCAATTTTAAATGGCACAAAAGTGACCCCTGTGGTGCACTCTCCACACCAGTTATGAGTGCCCGTGAGGTGACGCCTGGTAAGCGCCCACACGGTAAAATATATCGTCATCATTACCGATGTCTACATGTGTTGTAGATTCTGGCACACCCAGAAATGGGTAATATGCCGTGATGATATATTTATTTATTTATTTATAAAATAAATAAAAATATTTATATAAAATTATGCATTTTATTTTAATAGATACCATTTAACTAAAAAAGTTTTTAATTATTATCATTACTATTTATATTTTAAAAGATAACAAAATTTTATTGTCATAGTGAGTGAAACTTTTAAACTAAATACTAATAGTATAATTTATAAAGAGAAAAATAATTTTATATTAAAGTTAATAGGTAATATTAAAAAAAGGTTTATGCACTTGCTGTACTTATATAATATATATGTGTACTTATATGTATATTTAATTTTGTATATATTTAGTGTTATAGTACAATTTAAAAACAGTATAACAGTGCTAGTGACAATACTAATTTAACCTTAAATAAATATTAAAAGTTATTAAGTTTACATATTATAACTAAGTTTTTTAAATTAACAAAAATTGTTGTCTTATTTTTATTATTAATTTTAAGTGTGAATGCTAATTTAAATATAGGCAATTTTACTTTGCTCTCGTCTTATTTATATAAATATGGATATTTAAATATTAGTGATAATGAATTTATATCGTTATCAGAAAATAGTACAAATCATATAAATTCCGTAAATTTATTTAAGCAAAAATATATGGAGGAAAATAGTTGTAATATTATAAAATTTATAAAAACTTCAAGATGTGGTGTAAAAGATATAAATTTTAGAGTTTCTCCAGTAATACGGAATAAAAATCAAATTTATTGGTATTATCA
Source organism: Ophonus ardosiacus (assembly GCA_943142095.1). Classification (NCBI taxonomy): domain Eukaryota; kingdom Metazoa; phylum Arthropoda; class Insecta; order Coleoptera; family Carabidae; genus Ophonus; species Ophonus ardosiacus. The sequence continues at coordinate 20,486,846 of OW964833.1, read as the reverse complement.
TGGAGTAGATGATAATAATAATAATATTAAAAACATTATACAAAAAGCTTTTAATTTATGGTCAAAATATACAAATTTAATTTTTTTGCAATCACTAAAATTACATAATGCTGATATTATAATATCATTTGGAAATATTCAATATTATCAATATAGTAAAAGCGTAACGTGTCGTGAATATTTTGATGGCCCGGGTAATGTACTAGCTCATGCTGATTACCCAAATATTCAACCGGTGGAAATTCATTTGGATCAGACAGAAAATTGGAATTTTGATTTAAGTAATCCTGATTTTGAGAGTATAAGTTTTTTTGATGTATTAGTTCATGAAATTGGTCATTCGTTAGGTATTGAACATTCTAATAATTTTTATGCAATAATGTTTCCAAATTACCAAAATAGTGTATTTATAAACAAAAGTTATTATGATTTACATTTAGATGATATATCAGCTATTCAAACATTATATGGAATTAAAACAGAAAAAAGCTTTACAACAGGAAAAAGTTTAACAACTAAATTTAATTTACTTAATAAAACTGAAAGTAATGAAACCTTAATTTCTTATCCAAATTTATGTGAACTAAAAAACGTAACTACATTTTTAGTTTTAAAAAACAAGTTATATATATTTTATAATAAATAGGTGTGGATTAAGAAATTAAATGAAATTTTTTTAATCCTACACCATGTCTTATAACAGATTGGTTGCCATTTTTACCTATTTATTTTTATAAAATAGATGCTATTTATTTGAGACCAAATGGTAATATTGTAATTATAATTAATGATAAAACATATAATATAAAATTTCCATCTTTACAATTAGAAAATACAGTAAATCCATACAATAAAAATATTAAAAATATTAAAGGAGCCCTTTTTACAAACATGGGAAAAACATTTATATTTCACAACAATGATTCTTTCATAATAATTAATGAATGTTACTTTAACACTGAAAATTATGGAAATATGAATTACAATTTCCTGGTATTCCTAATAATATAAATTCTGTTTTTAAATAAATGATGATTATTATTATGTATTTGATGAATTTTCAAATACGCTAGTAAAAGCAGAAAAATTTAATTTTTCATTGTTTAATATTGATTGTCCTAATATTAGTATATATGAACCATTAAAAATATTATTATCAAAATTAATAAATGTTTAAAATATTTCCCCCTCTCCTCCACATATTTTAACATATAAATTAGAAGTTTTAAGTAGCATGCAACAGTAGTTTTTATATTTTACACTTGAATACTTCTAAACTTTTTTAATTATTTAAAATGGCATTACTAATAGTAGCAAATGATTTGCTAAATACTTGTTACAGTATAAATGTTTTATCAGAAAATAAATATAATGACTATAAACTGGGTTATCCTCACATAGCGAAACAAATACACAAAAACATAGAAGAGAAACTAACGGAAACTCTGAACAACACTAACACAAACATAGATATTTCAAGCAAATGGCAAGCCATTAAGAAAGTAATAACAGATTCTGCAGAAAGCATCCTCGGGAAAAAACAAAAAAACCAGAAAGCATGGATATCAGTGGATACTTGGAACAAAATCAGGAAAAGAAAGGATATCAAAGAGAAACTTTTAGCAGCTGTAACTAGGAATCAAAAAACCGAGCTACGACAGAAATACAAAGAAGCTAACACCGAGGTCAAACGAGCAGCAAGAAGAGACAAAAGAAAGTGAGCAGACGAACTTGACACGCAAGCTGAAAATGCTACCTATTCTCATAACTCCAGAGAACTCTACCGAATCACCAAAATCCTATCAAAAAGAAACTTTGTAAGCAATCCACCACTTAAGAACAAGTGTGGAGTAGCACTCACAACTGAACAGGAGGAATTGCAACGATGGCGTGAACATTTTGCAGAATTATTAGAAAACTCAGTATCACCAGAGGAAGAAATACTTGGGTCAACAAGCCGAACCATTCGCATCAAAACCCACATATCCTCAGTAGATGAAATCCAGGTGGCAATTCTTAACCTACACAATTACAAAGTAGCGGGCCCCGACAACATTCCCGCAGAAATATTGAAGTCTCATAGCAAATTCTTTGCAGAAACTTTTCATCCTCTGATCAGAGAAGCATGGGAAAAAGAACATATTCCAACAGAATGGAAAGATGGTCTTATTATAAAGTTACCAAAAAAGGGAAACCTTAGCCTTTGTGACAACTGACGAGGCATTACACTATTAAATACTATTAATAAAATCGTAGCCTCCATCCTCCTCAGTCGATTATCAGAGAAGTTAGAGCCGAAACTACGGGCAGGGCAGGCAGGCTTCCGACCAAATCGTTCATGTATTGATTATATCAACACTGTAACAATTATAGTCGAGCAGTCAGTAGAGTGGCAGGCCCCACTCTACCTAGTATTCATCGACTTTAAGCGTGCATTTGACAGCTTAGATCAAAAAGCAATATGGAAAATACTTACTCTTTCAGGAATTCCAAGTAAAATCTGTAACCTCATAACTGAACTCTACAACGGAGCTACCTGTCAAGTTATGCACAAAAGTATGACTACGGATCGAATTTCCGTAAAAAAACGGAGTCAAACAAGGGTGCGTACTCTCCCCCTTCTTATTTAACCTTACTCTGGACTGGGTTATCAACAGCAACGAGGAATCCAGTGGACTATCCAAACGAAACTTAAAGCATCGACTACGCCTTTTGTCACAATCACAAAAAGACATGCAAGAGAAACTCAACAAACTGGTAAACGAAGCCATCAAAGTGGGACTAAACATTAACATTAATAAAACCAAAGCCATGCGCATAGGAACAAACAACAACACACCATTCACAATAGACGACCAAACCATCGAAGAAGTTACTGAATTTTGTTATCTGGGTTGCCCCTAGACACGTATGGAGGCACTGAAGCAGACATTAACAATCGAATCAGAAAAGCCAATCAAGCTTTTGGCTTGCTCAATTCAGTCTGGAAATCATCATCCTACTCAATGAAAACGAAGTTGGGAATCTTCAATTCAAACGTAAAGTCTGTTCTGCTATACGGATGTCAAACATGGAAAACCACAAAAAGACTAGACCAAAAACTGCAGGTCTTTATAAATAACTGCCTACGCCTAATACTGCGAATCAAATGGTTTGACAATACCTCGAACGACGAACTACTATCTCGAACAAACCAACTGAAAATACAGGCAGATATCAAACGAAGAAAATGGAACTGGATAGGCCACACCCTTAGAGGAGATGGAAACAACATAGCCAGAACAGCACTAGACTGGAACCCTCAAGGGAAAAGACGAAGAGGTCGGCCAATAACAACATGGAAACGAACAATTATGCAAGAACTTAAAGACACCGGAAAGTCATGGAGCCAAGTGAAAAGAATTGCTCAATATAGGCTCAATTGGAAGAATCTAGTAGAGGCCCTATGCTCCAACTAGGAGTTAAAGGACATTATATATATATATATATATATATATATATATATATATAAGTTATAGTGCTACCCCTGTACTACATAATAGACAAAGTGCCGATGTGCCAGACCGTGACTCTCTCATATTTCATTAGTATAAAAACATATGTAATGCTTTAGATTAGCCAGTCTGTATTCTATTATCATATTGTCAAGTAGTTTATAGCATATTATAATTTGTACTCGCAAAAATAAAACTTTTTTAAAAACCTATTTGATCGAACGAGAAATTTAAGTGGCGCAGTCTTGGTAGGATTGCCAAAACAATTTAGCGAATATAAATTGTTTCACTTTCGTGATTAATTTGGCAAATTCGAACATCTCCATACTTCGATCACTGTATCCTGCATCTGAGAGGACATCAGAAGCAAGACACATCTCGACGAGCCGAGCGAGCCAAGCTGAGCGGACATCAGTGCAACTCCTGCCTCAACTTCGAGACGAGACCGTGTTCGACTTCAGGGCACATGAAGCCGACACTACTATTTTTGTGAGTACCATATGTCATTCAGAGAACCAGAATCTTTGTCAGATTCAAATAATTCAGAAGCAGACTCCGATCTCGAAACAGAAGATCGTATAATTAATTTAAATACAAATCCTATTAATAGTATCACATTAAGAACGCCATTATTAAACATGGTTTCTCCAGTATTAAAAAAGGAATATCTGGACATGGTGCCAGAGTTCCATGGGGAACGTGAATTACTCCCTAGGTTTACTAGCGTTTGTGAAAAATTAGTAACAAAATTTTATAATACCACAAACACAAATGATTTCCAAAATGAATATTTAATGAGCAGTATATTAGCCAAAATAAAAGGTGAAGCTGCTATTAATATTGCAAGTTCCACAATTTCAAAGTGGGAAGATTTGAAAACAGCATTAAAAAATGCTTATTCAGACAAACGTGACTGGTTCACATTAAACATGGAAATAACAGAGTTAAAACAAAATCCTAATGAAAACGTTTTTGATTTTTACGGTCGTTTACAACACCTGTTAAATTTACAAATTTCTTATATTTCAACAAACGCTGCTGCCGAAGCATCCGTAGTAATGATTGACTATTTTCAACATTATGCTTTGCGCGTTTTACTAAAAGGTTTAAAAGAACCTATAGGTCAATTAATGAGGGCAAAGAACCCTACAGACTTAAATTCAGCTTTAAGTATGTTAGCAAATGATTTTCAATTTGAATATTATGCCAAATCCAAAAACACTAATCAGCACACACCCAAATTAAATCAAAAACCACAAATCCACCAACCAAGATACAATATTCCTAAACCCATACCCTACTTTAATTACACACCCAATAAAACTCTGCATCCTTCACCTATGCAACAAACAACATACAGACAACAATATACTCCTCAACAACAAAAACAATATAATCCTCAACAACAAAGACAATATACTCCTCAACAACAAAGACAATATACACCGCAAACACCACGCCAAGGTCCATCCACCAGACAAAACCTTCCTGCACCTACTCCGATGAGTATTTCCACGCGAAATACAACTCAATACCGTCCTGCACAAAACCGCGCAAACACAGCGGGAGAATTATTTAATATCAACGAGTCAGCTGAATCTGCCGTTGACCCATATGTTTATTACGATAACCAAGAACAAACTGACCAAGTATTAATTGATAACAATGATTATGAAAATCCACAAAACCCCGACAATTTCGAAGACGATAATTTTTTAGACATCGCAGCCTCGGAAACAATAGAAACATTTTACCCAGAGTCGAACTAATGAACTTAACAAATAAAAGTAAATTACCTTACATTATATTCCCTGAAAATAATTTCAAAGTTTTGATAGACACGGGAAGTACGAAATCTTTCATAAAACCTACCATAGCGCATAAATATTACAAAAATTCAATTTTTAAAGACCCTTTCCAAATTTCAACTGCGCATGGAACTTCAATTGAAAATTACAGCACACTCGTACCTATTTCAAAATTATTTAATTTAAAGAAAAATGCAAGTTTAAAATATCACATTTTTAATTTTCACGATGAATTCGATCTCTTATTAGGATTAGACAATCTGAGTACATTAAAAATAATTATAGACCTGAATAAAAATGTAGTAACAACACCCACCTGCCAAATAAAAATTCAACATCAAAATTCTGAAAATAAAATTAATACAAACAATATTTGTCAGCCAATTAATAAAGTAACATTAGACCCCAAAACCGAAAAGGTAATCAAAATTCAAGTAACTCAACAAAACGGAACCATTTTAATACCAAAACAACAACAGAATAATTTAATCATCCCCGAATGTGTCACCACAGCCAATAATTACAATGCACTTTGTACGGCAATTAATAACTCAGAATCACATATCAACTTCACACAATTAGAACCAATTACTGTAGAAAACATCTCTAACTATGAAACGTACTCATCACCCAATTTTAATTTCATTCAATCAGAAAAAATTAAATTTGATATTTCAAAAATTCGGTCAGATCACATGAATTCGGAAGAAAAATCAGCTATCACTAAATTAATTCACGATTATTCTGATATATTTCACGTAGACGACAAAAATTTAACATTTACTAATCAAATTAAACATTCCATAAAAACAAGTGACGAAATTCCTATTTATACGAAATCTTATAGATACCCAGAAATTCACCGACAAGAGGTACGTTCTCAAACACAAAAAATGTTAGATCAAAATATTATTAGACCATCATGTTCGCCATGGTCATCACCTATTTGGGTTGTCCCAAAAAAACTTGACGCATCTGGTAAACGCAAGTGGCGTATAGTGGTAGATTACAGGAAATTGAACGAAAAGACTATTAGCGACAAATACCCATTACCGAACATAACTGATTTACTAGATAAACTCGGACGCTGTCAGTATTTCACTACGTTAGACTTGGCATCTGGTTTCCACCAGATTGAAATGGACAAACAAGACATTCAAAAAACTGCATTTAACACGGAAGACGGGCATTATGAGTTCACTCGTATGCCGTTTGGCTTAAAAAACGCACCCGCGACATTCCAACGCGTTATGGACAATGTTCTGAGAGGGTTAGTAAACAAAAAATGCCTTGTTTACCTCGACGACATTATTATATTTAGCACCAGCCTACAAGGACACATTCAAAATTTAAAATTAGTTTTCGAACGTTTGAAAATTCAAATTTCAAAGTACAACTAGATAAATGCGAATTTCTTAAAAGAGAAATAGCGTATCTTGGGCATATCGTAACCCCTGAGGGCGTGAAACCAAATCCCGACAAAATTTCGGCTGTTCTAAATTTTCCAATTCCCAAAACTACAACACAAATTAAAGGTTTCTTAGGACTTTTAGGCTATTATCGAAAATTTATTAAAGACTTCGCTAAGATAACAAAACCGCTGACTAGACGCTTAAAGAAAAATGCTGTTATTGACATTAACGACCCTGAGTACAGACAATGCTTTGAAAATTGCAAGAATTTGTTGACTAACGAACCACTACTCCAATATCCAGATTACGACAAAGAATTTAACTTGACATGTGACGCGAGCCAGCTGGCTATTGGAGCTGTGTTATCCCAAGGTAGTCTAGGCAACGACCTACCAGTAGCTTACGCTAGCAGAACACTGAACGAGACAGAGATAAACTATTCTACCATTGAGAAAGAAATGTTAGCTATCATTTGGGCGACTCAGTATTTTAGAACTCACTTATTAGGACGCAAATTCAAAATCTATACAGACCACCGACCCTTGCAATGGCTATTCTCGTTAAAACAATGTAGCCAAAAATTTATAAGATGGCGCCTCAAATTAGAGGAATATGACTATGAAATAATCTATAAGAAAGGCAAACTTAATACCAATGCCGACGCCTTAAGCCGTATACCTGTTGAAATTAATAAAACTCAAAATTTACAATCACAAACACAAGTAGATGACACTCCACTAGCTCTATTCAAAGACTACTTAGATAAGAAACATTGCCTTAATCACAATAATAACAATATTATTGAAGTAATAGGAAATCTATTCGATGCACCATCTGACTCTAGTCTAGCTCATTGCGTGAGCAAAGATTTAGAAATGTCATCGGGTATTGCCAAAAATTTTAAAATTAAATTTAACAACGTACACAAATTAAAATCTCAAAATCCTCAACTTCATAACCTAGTATATTTGAAAACCCCACAAAGATATCTATTATACTTAATAACGAAGGAAAATTATTACAATAAACCGACTAAACAAGACATATTCTATACCTTACTAAATTTGAGAAAATTCTGTTTACACAATAATATAAAAAAATTAAGTATACCAAAAATTGCATGTGGACATGACAATCAAATTTGGAACGAAATTAAATCAATGTTAAAATATATTTTTGATAATACCAACATACTAATAACCGTTTACAAACTCCCTGAACCCAAAATTCCCCAAACCGAATTAAACATAAACGAAACAGAAAACATGAAACACTTTCATAAATTCATAGAAAATTTTAACACAGAGTTAAGGAATAAAACAGATAACAAAGACGACGATACGCAATCCCTTGCAGTCGAGGTAGGTGACTCACAACATAATGAGATAAACGATGACGACACAAGCGATAGCGATATCACAATACATTCGAGTAAAGAAAATCCTATTGTCGGAATCCCGATAGTAGAATGCCCCGTAAACTATGGCAAAAATCAAATTATTATAACAGAAGTCGATTTTAATCCCAAACAAGTAAAAATTACAAAATTATACGAACACAAAAAATTACGAATGGAAGTAGAATTTTCAAAAAATAATTACAAAACTGAAATGATTGCTTTTATTAAAGAATATCTTGTTCCAAAAATAAAATATCATATTTACTTTCAAAACGAACTATATGAAAAATTCAGTTTAATTCTTCAAAATTATTTCAAAAATTCTCAACTATGTTTAGTAAAATGTACAAAATATTTAAGCGACGTTACCAATGAGGAAGAAATCATACACATCATATCGAATTACCACTGCAGCAAAAGTAACCACCGTGGTATTGATGAAACAGAAGCGCGTATAAAACAACAATATTACTGGCCAAAATTAAGAAAATCCGTTCAAACATTTATTAATAGCTGTGAAATATGCCAAGTAACAAAATACGACAGGCGACCCTTAAACGTAAATTTAAACATCACACCCACAGCTACGAAACCTTTCCAAATTTTACATATAGACAGCATTACTTTAGAACAAGCTAAATTTTTGACTATCGTAGATTCATTTTCAAAATATGCACAAGCATACAAATTAAATTCAGGACAAGGCATAGAAGCTTGTAATAACCTAGTCAAATATTTTACACATCATGGAATCCCAGAACAAATTATTTCAGATAACGGGTTAGAATTTAAAAACTCAGTCGTAAAAGAATTGCTGACACTACACAAAATCGACATACATTTCATAAGCTCACAACATCCAGAATCTAACGGCATAATAGAGCGATTCCACTCGACCCTTATCGAACACATACGACTGTTTAACAATCAAAAAGAATACAAAACGGAGCCTATAGAAGCCAAAGTAAATTATGCGTTATTAGCTTATAATAACACAATTCATTCTGTCACAAAATTGAAACCATGCGAAATTATTACCGGCCATTTAGATACCAACTCCCCATTTAATATCGACCTCGAAAAACAGCTTATTAACAATTATATAGAAAGTCATAAGAATAAAACTAAATTACTTTACGAATCAATTAGAGACAAAATCCAGGCAAATAAAGAAAAGGTAATAAATAAATGTAACGAAAATAGAGAAGAATTACCCAAAATCCCCAAAAAGGTATACGTGAAAAATAAACAGAAACAACAAAAAACTAAAAACAAATACAAACCCGAAAAGCTAAAGAAAATTAATAAACGTCTTAAAACAGGAAAAATACAAACCACCCACGGTAATACAACAGAGAATATCCATCTCTCTAACATTAAACGCCCTAGAAAAAAAACTTACAATTTTGAACCAATTCCAGGTTGTTCGCATTGGGACAAGGAACAATAATTAGAAACATAACAGAAAACCTCGGGATCCTTCCCATCAATCTCGGTCCTGCCAAACTCGAAAAGACGACTCACACCTTCATACACTACTACAATCTCCAAGCTCTTCTTAATCAGTACAACAATCTAAACACACAATACTCAGCACTAAAATCAAGCATATCTAACCATTCACAGTATTTCAATGAACTCGAAAATTATGATAAAATATTAGAATTTATTCGGACAAAAATTGACACAAAAATTAATAACATCGGATTTCATTCTGATCATCATAAAACTAAACGTGGCTTAATAGATGGATTGGGGACAATATTCAAATCAGTCACAGGAAATTTAGATGCCGAAGATGGCAAAAGATATAACGAAATGTTTGCACATATGCAAGAAAACGAGCATAATTTGGAAAGTCAACTCAAACTCTCATATTCGGTGAACCACCAAATTATTCAAAATTTTAATAAAACAATCTCAGATATTCAGCACAACGAAGAAATATTAAAATCCAAAATTTTACAACTTTTCAAAATTATAAACAGTACGCACATTCAAAGTATACTGTATGGCAAAAATATTTACGATCAACTTACTATATTATACAAATCTATATTAAGCGTCTTACAAGACATTAAAAATTCAATCACCTTTTGTAAATTAAGAACGCTGCATCCTAGTATAATACACCCCATGGAGCTACTAGCAGAATTAAAACAAATATCAAAATTTTACCATTTGCAGTTACCATTCGAACCCAGACAAGAGAACCTTTTAGACATCGAATCCTTGTTAAAAATAAACTGTAAAATAGAAGCGACCCAAGTAATCTATTTCATTTCTACCCCCATAAATTTCGAAAAAACTTTTGAACTCTACTACATGTACCCAATTCCAACCAAATATGAATCAAAATTTATTACAATCATCCCTAATACGAAATATCTTCTTAAATCTGATAAAGAGATCGTGCCCCTGAATGATATGTGTGTTCAAGCAAAAATATTTCAGTGCCCTAATAAATATCACGCCCACTTCTCAGCGATCTGCGAAGAAGAAATATTCCAAAATCAAACTTCAAGTCACTGCCATTACACAAAAATTAACTTAATTGAAAATCATGTCGAAGTAATTCCAGAAATCAACAAATACCTAGCCGTTTTCCCACACGAGGAGAAAATCACCATTAAATGTCACGAAGAAACCAACATCCAAACCTTAGAGGGAATCTTCCTAATCAATAATCAAGACAACTGCGAAATTCACTTCAGACAACAAATACTAATATTCCAAAATGAAAACCATGGCCAACCCCTACTACTTCCTAAACTGAACCTTAAATCCCAACCGTATAAAATTACAAATTTCTCTATTAACCTAAATCCCTTGAAATTAAATGATATCTCCTTGAATCCAATCGTTCCGATAACAGAAAAAACATACAACATGCACATCCCAAGTATATGGTCCATCATCCTGTACGTGGTTGCTGCAATCATCGTTGGGTACTTCATACGTAACCAAATAAAGAAGAGGAAATCAGCCAAGCTGAGGTCATCTCGCACCCCAGAAGACGTCGAACTTCAACTCCCCCAGGAGGCTCGAATCTGAGGAGGGAGGAGTTATAGTGCTACCCCTGTACTACATAATAGACAAAGTGCCGATGTGCCAGAACGTGACTCTCTCATATTTCATTAGTATAAAAACATATGTAATGCTTTAGATTAGCCAGTCTGTATTCTATTATCATATTATCAAGTAGTTTATAGCATATTATAATTTGTACTCGCAAAAATAAAACTTTTTTAAAAACCTATTTGATCGAACGAGAAATTTAAGTTATATATATATATATATATATATATATATATATATATATATATAAACAAATAATGAAAAATAGTTCTTCGAATAATATTTTACTTTCGATAATTGGAAAATTAGCACCTATAGCATATATTTGTAAAAAATTGATAAAGAAAAATTTGAATACATATTAAACTTATTCAGTGGAAACAATTTAATAAATATATGGAAAAAACTCCCATTAAAATATAAAACGAATTTAAATGTTATTAAAAAATTGCCATGTGTGGAACATTGGATTCTACCGACTAATATATACCATATTGATGGACCACCTTCAATTATGGATGAATGTCCGGAATGTAATATAGGAAAAATGTATGATACAATCAGGTAAAAAGAAACATATTATATTTTTTTAGCTTAATATAAATATACATATTATTTAAATGTGTACTATATAACAGCGAATATGATCGTCTATTAACTTTTTAAAAAAATAATTGGCCAAAAAGCTTTATCAACGTAGAAGACTTAGCACGAGCTGGATTTTATTATTTAAAAATGCACGATAAAGTAATATGTTCATTTTGTAATGTAGTAATACATAATTTTGAAGAAGGAGATATTCCAGTTTTTGAACATTTTCGTTGGTCCCCAATTATGCTCATTTATTCTTGGTAAAACAACTACTAATATTCCAATTAAGGAAGTAAATACAAATATTATGTTTAATATTGTTCAACTTTCAAATACTATAGAGAATAGTGAAATGTGTAGTAATAATAAAAAAAATGATGTAAATATTTTAAAAGATGTATACATGAAATGTATTAATTTTTTTAAATAAATAATTGTATAAAATATGTGTATTTTATTATCTCTTTATGAAATCCATATTAATAAAAAATAATTAAGGTTAAAAGAGAAATTAATTATTGTTTACCTTAATTTATTATAAAATATTTTTTCATACATTAAAATAAAAACGTAATTGAAACTTTCACATTATTTTATTATAAATATTTTTTATTAACAATATTTTCCATTAATACATCAGAATAGTATATAATTATTTCTCTTATTGCTAAGTTATACAAATTATTATTATTACATAAATTATAAATATTATTAATACTATCCCCTTTATGTTTAACAGATTCTTTTATAATATTGTAATATTTACAAAAATTTAAAGACTCAAGATGAGTTATTGTACGATTTATTAAATCAGATAGTTAAAAAAAATAATTAATAGATAAACTCCCCAAATTTAAAGTACCACCTTTGATTTTAATTGCATTACTTTAAAAGAATCTACATAATTAGTTTTCTTTCAATTTGTATTTCACTTTTAAATGATATTATTTCCTCCTCCTATGGATTACTGTTTTTTTATTGTTGTATTTTCCTTATTTTCTTTGTTTATAATAGCATTTGTGGACTGTTCAATAATATTTTTCCGGGAATGAGTTGTATTTGTTGGATACGGTTTTCGATCACCCTTTTTTGTAGTCTAAAATTTTTGTATAAATATAAATAATAAAAACAATAACATATATAAAAAAGTTAAATTTTAATATCTTACCTTCATAATTGATGTTTACAGCTTTACAAATAAAATATATATATTACAAATTAATTAAATTTACATGCTATTGGTTGTAATACCATTGATTAAATAGTATATATAGATTGGCAATGCTATAGTCAAACCGCGTAAAATATTTTTATTCTGTAAGAATGAGATCCATCTGTGTGGCGGTTGTCTACTATACATGTGTTTAATTCGCTACTAGATAGCAGCATGATAGAACTCGTCGGCGGGTGGGGCCTCAGGCGGTGCTAATTAATTTGTTTCGTCATTTCTTCAGAGAAATTTAAATTAATTATACATTTATTTTTAATGCACGCACATTACAGATTCCATAACATTTTTAATATTTCTAATAAAAATTCATTTATCCATATATGCATTTGAAGGTTTACCACACTGCTTCAGCAAATTAAAATGTTACTTTTAACATAAATATATCATAAATAGCTATTCTTTTTTAAATAAAGTGCTTACCAAGCGTTATTGAAACAGGTTTCATTACAATGGAACCCAAGTAGTTAAAATCACACCCGATCACTTGATACACATAAAGTTATTAATGTTTAAATTTCGGGAAGTTTATATTAATAATAATCATAATAATAATAATAAATGATTAAAATAAATGATTATAAATCTAAGCAATCTTTTCAATATCTTCATTGACCACCAATATGCAATTAAAGAAAAAGTAGCAATTATAAAAAGATTGTATTTATTTAAAAACTATTGACCTAAAGATTTATTACATATTTCAATAATTCAATAATTATTATTTGTAATACTAATATTTATAAACAATTCTTTTTTGCTAGGGTTATCGCTCAAATGCAGCTGTAGACACGTGTTTCGCTTTTATTAGAGCTCATCAGTACAGCATAGCTAGTTAATAGGTAGACATTAACTAGAGGTAGTAATCAAACACTAATATTTATTTTTCTTTTACAAGTTTTTCTTGTAACATCTGCAATTTCTATTTTAAAGTTTTTAAAAATTTTATTTTAATGAACGTTTTTATAATAAAAATTTTATGCTCGAAACATCCATCACTTTTATTTAACCAGTTACTGGAATGTGAATTTATGCACTGTACACAATTTTTTAATAATTTCCTGGTTATATTGTTTGAATGTAAATGTTGCTTTGTAAATTCCCTATAAAATTTCAATAATTCTGACACAATCTTTACCATCTCTTTATTCGATCTGCAAAGATATTGTATATATCTTTCACTTTGTCATAATCTTTTAGAACTAAATATATTTCCTTTTCACCAAGAAAAAGGTCATTTTTCTTTAAAATTTTATTACAATTTTCGCAATTATATTATTCATTGCAACGAAAAACTAAATATCCAGTAAAGTACACCACAGCACATTCCTCATATAAATTATTTGGCTATTAAATTTGAGATTCATTGTCATTATTTTGCTGTCTTCAACAATTTCAGTTATTCCACATAAATTTTCTTGAGGCGGTGTAATGTATTCTGATATTACCGTATCAATAATTTCATCTTCATCTATTTCACAGTTGCCCCTTCCAACTAATTTTAAAATTCTTATGTTCTTAGTTTTTTGCAATGTTTGCCTAAATTATTTTGCAGTTGGATTTGGATTGTATCCGCCTCTATTTCTAATTATTGAAAAATGATTTTCCAGACAATCTTGTTGAAATCTAATTGTTAATAAAAATAAACAGGTCTCCTCTTTATAAACAATACAAATACAATGTACATAGTAATTTTATATATATTTTTTTATTTCGGTGTACTTTAAGCCTATAAAAGTACTGTTAATGCGTCATTAAGAAGATCTGTAAGCACATTGTTTGATACAATGTATATATTAACGTAAACAATCAGAAAAAATTCACAACACAAAATACACAAACTGTCACAATGTGAAATTTCAATTATTAGCGGGAAGCGTTACCAATATAACCAAAAAAATGCACCAAATCATATTTTTGATGTCGCATTTTTTTTTAAATCATATTGTATAAAATTACCTTAATAGAAAAACAAAATTTAAAAGATATGTTTCATAAGACCTGATCACGTACGAGTCGAAGTTTACAAAACGAACCACGAGGCGAGTTTGACAAAGGACGAGAATGCCTTATGTTTTTTTTTTTTGAGTTTATTTCATTTTTACCTGAAAACATAAAATTGTAAGAATTATAAAATTTTACATTATATACCAATGTACCTATCTGTAAATCCATAGTTGGAATTTGAAAATTTGTCCAAAAATAAAATTAACATGAGATATTTTGATATGTATTTATGTGATAAAATAGCTTACTTTATTTCATGCATACATAGTACATTATAAAAGGGCAAAAAATTTATAATACCTATACACATTTTGATAAGTTAATTCTTAGTCAAAAATATTTTTTTCATAATTCACAAAATTCTTGAAGTTCATTTTTAGTGTCCGTAAAATAATAATGAATTAATTTATTTGTTATTCAAAAACAGTTACGTGATTATTAAATATCTGATTATTTTTTATTAACAATTTTGTGTTTCCGACTCCAAGCGACTTTACATTAATACATCCGAACATAATTACCGCCAGTCTTATCGAATGTTAGTACGGCCAAATAATAAAATTATTAAAGGTGGCAGCATAATACGTCGCTGTACAGTGTGCTACGTAAATGCCCGTAAGGTTGCCAATCTATATACATTATTTAATCAATGGTAATACTAAATAAATTTATTTTTTGTTAATATTTGCTCACTGTTTTATCTATTATTATTAATCTCACAAAAAGAATGTTAATACCTGCTTCCTGTATTGTCTTTTATTATTAATCTAACAAAAAAGGATGTTGATATTTGCTTTCTGTTTTATTTAATATTATCAATTTCACAAAAAAGGAAGTTAATATCTGCTTCTTGTATATATTTTATTATTAATCTAACAAAAAAGCATGTTAGTATCTGCTTCCTGTTTTATCTTTTATTATCAATTTAACAAATCTTAAGAACTGATAACAACGTCTTGAAGAAATCTTAAGAACTGATAACAACGTCTTGGAAAAATCTTACAAACTGATAAGAACATCTTGAAGAAATCTTAAGAACCAACTTCAAGATGTTTTTAAAATCTCAAGGTTCCTATGACATCACCATCATGTATTACGTCACAAGGCAGCCATCTTGTTCTATTACATCACTAAATCCTTATCTTTAAAATCTCGTGACGTCATCAATCTTTATCTTTAAAATCTCTTTTCTATGACGTCAATCTTAGATCGTTATCTGGGCCAGAACCCGTCAATTATACCTACTCGTGTGGATTTAATACAAAACAATAAAAAAATTCTAATGAATAAAATTAAAATATACTTAATAAATAAACAAAACAACATGGTATATGTTTAAGTGATCCATTTTACCCAAAAACAAAAACGTTAACAGAAGTAATTCAAGATAAATACAAAGATGCTGAACATTAAGTAAGACTGTAAAAATGAATTATATGGTAAAAATATGTAAAAAAAAACGAAACACAAATTATTGTTTTATTGGTTGTTATTGCATGGGGAAATGCTCAATAAATGCATAAATAATACAAAATACTTCGGCGTCGAACTTTACACTGTAATAACTTTTATTGTATAAAAGATAGAGATATAGTTTTTTCACTAAAAGTAATTTTGAACCTTTGGGCAAAACTCATCCGCTGATATCTTAATAAAACGTAATGGTCTCAGCTTAGTAAATTTTTTACTACAAGTATTTTGCGCAATGTAATATTTTATTTATTTATTCCATTGTTTTAACAAATATGTAAAAAAAATTAACATACGATTACATTGCTGATATATTCAGCTTTACTGCACACAAAAATTATTTCAATATCTTTATTAGTTATCGAGATACGATGAGATACAAATGAAAAAGACGGGAAAATAATTTCTGAATAAATAGAGCAGAAAATTTTATATCGATTATATGTATTTTTTTAATCGGTCACATTTTCTCAAGTTAAGAAATTTTTTTGACGACTTTTAGCTTAGCGGATCCCGTACTTAAGAGTGATTACATTATTTGTAGTCAGGCGTTTACATCTGCATTACAGAATTCTTCTTTATTAGATAGTTACCACTTCGATTCATAGATGCCAGCATGTACTGGTGTTTTCTCACATTCTAACAGCCTGTGACTTCTATATACAAAATGGACCAGCGACTCCTATCTCTTTACAACGGCGTAACCTGCATCCACTCAACTGTCATGGTGGGGTGACTATCTCTTTCTAACAGTGAGAAGTACGCACGCGTCAGCTAGTACCAGTTCGACGAATTAACGATGAACATGAAGAAGAAATTTTCTGTATATTTTATATAGGTAGTAAAATTAAAATTGTAAATGAAGGTATTATTAGACACTACGACTTTATAGTTAAAAATCCTACTATTGATCTCATCCTTATATAAAATATAAAAAGTTATGACTTGTTTATGTACTTTTTTTGTAATAGATAATTTGACAATTGCTTTTAATACATATGAAGACCACCCTGCAAAGAGGGGAAATGTCACATTTTAAATGAGTTGAGGTATGCGTCATGTACATCAAACACTGTAGAATTTTTTGTACAAACTTACAATGCAATAAGGATGATAGTCTCAATGTTATTTAGCCTTTAAATATAGCTATGAAACAGAAAAACATTAATGCTATAAACTTGTTTTTTTTTTAATTGCTCAAAAACTACATAATTATGACATTTGTTACGGTCGCGTTTCTATCGCGACATTCTTATTCAGAATACTTAATATTTTATATCTCACCCACCTTTTCATCTTAAATCTGGGTTTCTTGCGTCATTCTATTGCTCTCCATTCTATTCGCTTCCCTTGTATCTTTATATTTTCCAATTGCACGTCGTCTTTTGTTTGTATTTCTGTCCAATAAATTTACTTGTTGCCAGACTCATTTGCGTATTGGTTGTGTTCGTGTTCCAGTTTTCCTATAAGTGTTAGTTCTTATGATATATGTTTTATTTCTATTCTTTAACTTACTCTTATTATCTTGATATTGGTCACTTTAGCCCTATTTCTCTGCTGAATACTCTGAAACATTTCATTCTCGGTGAACACAAGTGTTGTTCAGATTCTTGACAAGTTTCAGGCGGCAAGCGCACCCAGTGGCGTGCTCATCTCTTTCGTTGTTATTCCTTCTTTTTGCGATTTTGATTTTGTTTAAGAAGTACCACGCCATCTGTTTCCTGAAAATTAACGGGTGCTTCCGGAAGGAGTTTTTGCAAAACGTGGTTGTTGGTGTTTGACCGGGAACGAGGTAAAACCTCATGTGCAAGATTGGTGTGATTCTTCAATATAGGCGCGAATTGAGTTCTCGTCGTTGTGCAGAACCATTGTTGGTTGTCGCTTCGCAGATTTCACGACAACGGGATTGCTTCAAGACTTCCATTTTTTTTTTTTTTTCGTTTTGTGCGTTTTATGTGGAAAGCACGTGTTGAAAGAGTTCTTCCTTCTACAAGTCCAGCCCTACGGGGGAATTCTGTACTTTACCACCGCCGCCACGTCTCTTCAGCCTTACCATCTGCGTGCCCAGAGACTTCTCCGGCCGCCGCCAAGCCCATCATCCCGCGTTCTCCACCCCCATCCCTGTCGCCACGGAGTCAAGTTAAGCAGTTACATGTATTACATTCTGTTGTTGCCAGATACATTATTGTTTAGCATAATAGGGTCAATCCTTTTTTTTGCCCTTGTGTAACAAGGACATTGTGGCATTTTGCACATCTTTATATTGTGTAAATTCATTTTAACCTCATGTAACGAGACCGTTATTTAACATTTATTTTGTACAGTTTGGTCTGTTTAATTGACACCAAGGACATCCTGACGTCATTTTTTTTTGTTATTCTTAATTTCATATGCTACTAGTCAATTATATATATTCTTAAACATTTATTCGTAAAGTTGGGGTCTATGTAATTCGGTTTTCTGTTTTGTTAATATTACATTTTATTAACCTGTTGGGTGCGTGTCATGTGCCCGGGTGCAATGCTGCGCCAATGTGCGGTCAGGTAATACGTCTCTGTTCACACGTTCATCTGGTTGTATATTGCCCGGAAGTCGGTTTTGGCCAAAGTAGGTTTTGCGCACGTGTCGTAACTTGTGAGCGGTCCGTGTTGCTGCGCTCTGCGTGTAGCGACTTCATGCGCTCATATTGTGCCCGGCATTACGCACACATTTCAGCACCATTTGTATTTACTTTCTTTGCGTGTGTACGCCTGTCATGCAATTGAATTTATTAAACCCTGTATTATTTAACTGTGCTTTTTTTTATTTGCAAGAACCTTGCTTTTTTTACGTTTTCAGGCAACAGTAGAACAACGATAAGTAATACTTTATCTCGTTTTCGTAATTTTCACGTAAAAATTACGTGGCGCCCAAACAACCCTTTTGGGGTTGTTTACCTAATTCTAACCCCACCCTATTCCACTGTTTAAAAGCTAGCGGTCGCCACCCAGAAGACCTCGGGTGTGTAAGTGGTTCATCGTGCATTCACTGTGCGATAGGTACGTCACACATTTTCCTTTTTTGCAGTGTAATTTTCATATGTTAAGTCATTTGATAAAAGAATATATCAATCATATTTTAATTAATTTAATCCAGATAACGTTATTAGAATGTAGTAAAATATTTGAAATTGTTTTTTGGTTTTATTCCTATTCGGTTTAAGCTTAAATACATTTTCGCATTAAATAAAAAGGTAAAATGTAATCGTATCTGCTTGGTCCAACTATACACGAAAGTTAGAGAGAGATAGACAACCCACCAGTCAGGCGGGTGGTATTCTCGGTGGATACACGCAAGTTATTCAAGCCGCCGGTCCGTTTTGTATATACACTTATTCCATATGGATGATTCCTCTATATACTTTGTACTCACTCAACGAGCTATAAGTAAATATAGAGTGGCGCATCGCATGATGAACGCCTACTTTACCCGTACACAGTTGAATGCTTAGGTCGGCGGCCATTGCTATAACTGAGCGCTCAGCTCAGACGCTATACGTTGTTTTTCTCAGCGCGTATTGCACTATTTATTAAAAATGCCCGCAAAGTGTGTTGTTCCTCAGTGTGGAAACAGACAAATTAGAAATATTTGCAAGTCGTTTCACAGGTAAATTTTATATTTAAAAATTTTAACTCAAAGTTTTAATTATCGACGGATTTACGATTTTACCGCCTGTAGTCTGATAATAGTTTGTCGCCTAAATCCAACAATAACGAATATAATCAATTTATTTTTATGTAATTACTGATATTTATTATTACAATCAAATTTTCTTTATTGAAACAAAAATTTCTGTTGTAATTAAAATAAATACAAGACCAATTATTATAGGTAATCAATTTTTTGTGTGAATAGTAGGACTGTTTCTACAGATATTCAAGGAACTAACATTCGACAATTTTTGACCAAAACAATCATATTTAAAGGTCAATAAAAACATTATTTTCTATTTCATATATGTAGTATTTTCACAATTTTGTTTATTTTATTTAAAGAATATGTTTTTGTTATTGTATTTTATATGTTATATTTTTTATATACGTTATTATTGTCATAATAAAATATATAATTTAATTTTCACTATTTTCGTTTTTATGTATCTATCTACCTACCTTGCTACTTTTTCAATACATTGTATTAATGCAGTTACATTTTTCATATTAATTGTTATTTATTATCTTAAAATATTATAACAAAATGAGGATTCACAGTAAAAATTCTTAAATTATATTAATTTATCAATAGTTTCACATCATCCATAATATATATCTGTAAAACTAAATATGTATTAATTTATTTATTTATTTCGAAATATGATATATGTCAGAATAAAACTTTTCGCCACAAATTGCATTATTTATATTTATAATTCTAACATAAAAGGTAAATTATTTCGTTAAAAATAATTCAGAAATATTACTGATAGGCTGCAACCTGCCTGGCAGGCTATAGTAGACATGGCGTCCAAGTGTGTACGGCCAGCAGCGCTCATCTACCCCTCTATATTTACTTATAGCTCGTACTCACTGCTTCAGTGGAACCTTGTACCTCAAATGGTAGAACATCCTACTAGATATACGAAGGTTCAAGTCCCAGTGAAGTCCATGGAGTTTTCACAAAACCTTCATTATATATAATCAAAAAATATGTTTTACTCGGCACAATTTTGTTTTCTCACATTCCAACCACTGTATTAGATGGACGTATTTAATTGAGCCCTGTACTGTTATTACAATTTCATTAAATCAATAATTTTGGTGATGTGAAGAAAGTGCAGTAAATATATCAGGAAAATACTAAGGATCTGTCCGAAATAATAAATATTATATAAATATTCTGGCAAATAATGTACGATAGGATAGGACTCGCTTACAACTGGTAGATCAAAATTGAATAATGCAATATAGTGTAACGTTCATTTATTTGGATGAAGTGTCAAAATCAGACAAATATTAATAATTAAAATAAAAGTTTATTCAACGACAAATTAGTACAAAACGATAATAAAAATAACGAACACTATGAATAAACAAATATAAACACTAATTAAAGACTAAGGATATCATTACATACTTAAACCACGTTATAAATATAAACAGTAGTTGTACTCCCCATGCATTTGGTTACCGAAATATTTGACCTCGAATGTATTATCTCTGCCTATTGGTGGACAAATTTTAGTTTTACAGCTACACGTAGAATGGCAAGATCAGTAGGCGGATCTTAGCTGGTGTGTTGCCGAATCGCTACATCGTAGGCTTCACGCTCATAAACTAGAAGGTGGAGCTTAGTTGATCTGCTGCCGACTCGCCATCAAAGGCACCTCTGAGGAGTGCAACTACTGTTTATATTTATAGTGTGCTTAGTTATTTAAACAATAAAGTAAAGCACTATTTATTTACATGATATTTATTTTCCTATATTTTTTTCACTGACTATTTATTTTACTATTTATACTCTCCACGCGTTTCCATATTAGATTGCCTTCTATTTTCACTACTAGGATTTCTATATTGTCCGGCGTCGTTTTGATAATGTTGTAGTACATTTGACGCGATAATAATATCGAATGCAAAAGGTCAGGCGACTGCGAGTAATTAAACTTGTCTCGATCCGTTGGTTTACGCAATTGGCGATCTCGATAATTCAGGTTCAGATTCGCTTCGCTCAGCGCGTCGGATGCGTGCCCAACACACTGCCCCCTCCGTAACACTGTTTCGTCCCGGAACAGTTCATGATGACGAAATCTGCATATATTACCCTTGGTGCAATTTAAAATTCTTAAAGAAGTGACAGTCGATTGTCCGTTTAAGTCTTTCTTTCTGTCCGTTAGGGTTGAAGCTGCAGATGAGAATTTCAACTCCGGTAAAGCAGAAGAGGATCTATAACACGTTCCTAACAATCTTCCAATCCAAGCCATCTAGTCCACAGCCTAACGTTGGTATTGCTAGCTTTATATGTCGTTCTCTAGCAGATGATCCCTCAAATCTTATTTCGAGTTCCATACACTGCAATACGATGGCTTCTGCTATGATCGTGGTTTTTTAACCAGGTAGTAGATCTGACGATATGGTGAACAGATCTCGACGTTCTTCTTTCATCATGCCATATCGCACCTTATGACCAGAGGAATAGTTTTCCATGAAGACTTCAAAAGTCGGTTCCTGAGTCATTATCCGACGAACAGTTGCTACATAATAGTCTTCATGGTTGTCGCCGGTGAAAGGGGCTACCTGAATAAAGTGTACTACTCTAAGCTTCCCGGTTCTTATTTTATTAATTCTTAATATCTTACAGATATTTTGGAAAACGGCAGGCTCAAAATTTCTTCCCTGGTCGGAGTGAAATTCACGTGGTAACCCAAACCGACATACACATTCTTTGACTAAAAATTTAGTTACCGTGGTGGCTTCCTGGTTGAGTAATGGATAGATTTCAACCCACTTGGTGAAGTAGTCCATGACAACAATGATGTATCTATTTCCGTCGTCATTTTCTGGAAATGGCCAGGCCATATCAGTCGCAATACGCTCAAATAAACTGCCAACGTTGTATTGACGTATTGGAGCTTTTCGTCGTCTATGCGGCCCGTTGCTTCCAGCGCAAGCCACTCATATCTTGCACCAGTCTTGAACATCTTCTTTGTAAAATCGCTAGTGCAATCTTTTTATAGTTTAGTATACTCCAAAATGGCTCTCTCCGTATTGTACTTTTAGGAATAAGTTATCTTCTTAGTTCCATGAGCATTTTCTATAACACGCTTAAGAGGTTACGATTTATAATATGTAAAGGAGATGCAACATCTTTCCGTACTACTTTGCGGATAGGCACATAGCATATTGCACATATCACACATCATTTTTACGTGAAATAATTTTTTTAATGGGGTCGCATAGCCGTGTGCGTTTAGTCTTCTTGCCAATCTGGTGGCCCGGGTTCGATCCCGGTCAGTGCTGGCTTTTAATCGTATTTTATTTATTTATAAATTTTTAACGTCAATATTTGAGACAATTTACGTAAATGATATGTAACATGTAAAATATAATTAAACTTTAAACACTTCATATATAAAAATTTGACTACATACGCAAATTTAAAGCAAATTATAGTGTTTTTGTAGAAGGTTTTAGGCTTTTGCTCTTAAATACAAAGTTGATATATGTAAACAACAAGCCATTTTGTGTCGTACTTATGAAGAACTACAATTATACATTATCTACCTTTTTACTTATTTAACATTGCTTACGAATTTTTACACATAAACTTAAAAAATAATTATATTACGCGTAAATGATCGTCCTTGACTGCTTTGCTCTCATTTCCATTCTAGTATAATTTTTGAAGACGGATCATTTTCTTGATTTTCGTCTGGTTCATCGGGCTACCAATTATCATCGACTACTGGCGTCGGTATTACGATGGTTGATACCTACCCTATGCTCGATTTTAAAACTCTATTTTTGTAGTCTTTCAATCCATCTGGACACCTGACCTTCAGGATTATTGAATTCATAAAGCAGCATGGTCCGTTGTTATCAAGAATATTCTTCCGTACAAATATTTGTAGAAATGCTCCACGGATTTCACAAATACCAAAAGTTCTTTTCTGGAGACACACTATTTCCTCTCCGGTCTTGACAAGGTCTTACTTAATTATAAAATAACCTTTCCTTGTGCGTTTTATTTCTGGGAAAAACGCCATCATTTCCAGCGTTGTTGACATCTGTGTCTAGTAGGAACTCCCCTTCAGGTAAAGGATAACTTGGGACAGGTGCGCTTGCCAAGGAATGTTTCATTTCAACAGAACAAAAATTGATGATCATTATTCGAACTGGTATAACCTGGTTGGCTTTGATCAGTAATTTTTTTAGTAAAAACACCAGTACCAGTTTAAGAATCATCATTCCTGGCCTGAAGTATAAAAATATTTCCCCCACAGAACCTACAATCTAAATGTGCTTCCGCGATAGATTCACTTCATTCTTGGAGGGTAACGTTTTCGGCTACTAGTACGCGCACAGCCTTGTTGTCTCGTTGGTTTAATACGAGTTCTTCTTCATTTACCATCATCACTCCATTCGTCAGGCCAAGTTTAAAATTGTGCTTTGTCATGACGTCCATACCGAGTATTAATTCGTCTTCAACAAGGTATCAGTACACGATGTTTAAAGAGTGCGTTTCTAATAGTGACGATCACATATATTTATCTTAATAGGGTAGTTTGTTCTCCAGGCACTGGGCGTAATCTCAACTTGATTGGTTGAAAATGTGTCGTGCCTGTGTGCTTACTTAGTTTCCCTACTCTTCGTTTCTCGTTACTGTCTTCTTTTGCAGTTTACTGCAAAGTCTCTGCGGGTGACACAGTTCACAACAATTCCAACAGCGAAGTTTTTATCTTCCAGCAAACACTTCACTTGTAATTCGTCGCATCCTCTCTTCTAGATCTTCAGTGCTTTAATTTCTCTCAGCATCAATATTTTGCATTCGCGATTGGTTACGTGAAACTTGGCGCGTCCTACTTGTTTACTCAGCTAGCGCTTGCGATAATTACGTCGCCGACTCGCCGACAGTTTCAGTCTCGCTTCACTCAGCGCGTCGACCGGGTGCCCGTTACAATAGTAACACTACACTTTAACATGTGGTGATTGAAATGATCGGTATTAAATTCATTTACATAATACTCAATTTAAGGAATAGCATAAAACTTAAAATCGTATATTTACATAAAATTTTAAGGACTTTTTACTTTTCAAGTTTTTTATTTAAGAGTAATTCATAATTTGGACTCTTAAATACATCAATTTCTTTTAACATTCTAAAGATCATTGACAAATTTACATTATTAGTTTTATTTCTTCATTATTATATTTATTTAAACGAACGGTATGAACTTGTTTCCTTGAATTTTCAAGTCATAATTTTTATAAATAAAATTCAGTAAAATAAACCAAAGTTCCATTGTGTGGTTTCAAATATAAATAAATTTGTTTTCTTTTTCTTATAAAATATTTTTGTACAATTTCTAAGCGAGGAAATAAGTTTTGACACAGAATTTGAAAGGTTCGTATAGTTGGAGTTACAACATCTCAATGCCACATCTTCCTTCACGTAATAATATTTTGCTCATTTTTTGTTATTTTTTGCTATATAGCAAGCATGAATTTTTTGCTTAATCCATTCTTAAGTTATAAACAAATTAAAAATGTAACTCCATCTTCACGTTGGAGTTACAAATAATTTAAATCAAGAATGTTTTGGTAATATCATATTTTGCTCATTTTTTGCTATTTTTGCCGTATAGCATGAATTTTTTGCTTAATCCGTTCTTAAAATATAAACAAATTAAAAATGTAACTCCATCTTCATGTTGGAGTTGCATCTAACTTAAATCAAAAATGTTTTGGTACTATCATATTTTGCTCATTTTTTGCTATTTTTTTGCCGTATAGTATGAATTTTTTGCTTAATCCATTTTAAATTATAAACAAATTAAAAATGTAACTCCCTCTTCACGTTGGAGTTACAAATAACTTAAATCAAAAATGTTTTGGTACTATCATATTTTGCTCATTTTTTGCTGTATAGCAGGAATTTTTTGCCTAATCCATTCTTAAGTTATAAACAAATTGAAAATGTTACTGCATTTGCACGTTGGAGTTACATTTAACTTAGATCTAAAATGTTTTGGTACTATCATATTTTGCTCAATTATGTTTAAAGTGGATTTTCATTGGAGAAATAAATTACATAAACCTAAGAGAAAAATTATGAATAATTAACCCGCTTATCCATATCAGGTAGACTGTGATAACAAATTGATATTTTCTTTTTGTAACAAAATATATAATTAATAATACCTAAACAATTAAGTTCTATATTATTAAATAATATCTCAAATGTTTCCACAGACTGCCTGATATTATAGCTTAGCGGATTAATTATTCAAAATTTTCTCTTCACTTTAATCATATCGTTGATTTCGTAATTTTACGTACATTTCAAATATATAAAAATATATAGGCCATTTAAAATAAGAAAATTGTATCCTGTATTTTGAGAAATTGTTTGCTAATTTAACCGACCTCGTAGCTCTTATAGTTTTCGAGACAGCAACAGTGGACAAAATAAAATGAACAGCCTGTCTATATACTAACAATGTGCTTCTTTATTATATTTTTTTATGTAATAAATTAAAATTACTTTTAAAGTAAGTAATTATTGTATATATTATGTACCTAGGTCGTGAAATGATAGTTTGGCGTTTTGAAGAATGTAGTTGTCTAGGCAGACGACATTCTAAGAACGCCAAATACATTTCATAAATGTGAATGTAGCCTAATTTTGGCGGTTTAGCAATTTTAGCGGCAGTAAAATTGTTTTAACGGACATCGCTGATTGCAACGTAAAACGTAAAGAAATATTAAAAAAGGAAAACTTTCTGGACTGATTCGCGTTCGAGATTTTAATAAGTGTATGACAAATTTATTCCTTCAAATTATAATTATATTATTTAAAAAAAATCGGTTCAGATTGCTGAATAAATGGTAAAAATATATCGTATAGTATCGGGCGGGGGCGGGTCCCGGCCGTCATTTTGAAATTTGGAAAAGAATTTGAAACGAAATACATCGGATATAACGGCGGAATAAATATAAAAAACTCATTAGAATATTTTCAAATACATTGCTTAAAAAACTTAGAAGAACACTTTTTACAAAGTCTGTATTATAAGAAATAATACTTGTTACAAAATTTAACCATCAGTGATACATTGTAACTTCATTTCGTTGCAGGTACTCAGGTAGACGGTGGCAAAAGTTCGTTTTACATTTCAAATAAATTAGTAGAATATTTAAGAAGCGACATTTAGATTGGGACTGTTATTGTTAACTACTAGGAGATGGCGCTGTTTGCATGTAAACAAACACTGAACTAGAGTACATTTTACTTGGCGTGCATTTGAATTTTGTATTCAGTATGGATGGTACTTGGTGTACTGTATTTTGTCGCAGTATGGCTGAAGAACAAGAAATTTTAAATAGTGGAACTGTTAATATATGTATAGTTAAAAAAGTGGATATTTATTCATTATATTTTCAAACAAGTGCTGTAAGATTAAAAATTACAAAAATATATTATATTGCTTTAGAGAAAATAAGAAAATAAATAATAATTAAAAGTAGTTAGTGTAGAGAAATTAAAAATGTGTTTAAATAAATTCACATTATTTTTGCTTCTACATTTGCGTCCCATAAACTGGTTTTGCTGTACCCAATCGATATATAATACGTATTTTGGAAATGTAATGAACATTTGAATTTATTACTATATTTCCTTCATTATTTTTAGGACAGCATTGAGATATAATTGTCTTGTTTTTATTTACAATTGATTTGCAACCATAAATATAACTTTTTTTTTATTTTTATATTTTTCGTAATGTTGATTCAGCCAAACCGATGTACGTACTTATGTATTACTCAGTTTTAGCCGATAGATATGACGCTAGTGGCGCTAAAACAACAAAACAAAACCTACTTTATTTCAAGTGTGTCACACGGTAGGTATAAATGGGGCCTTCTACTACATTTCAACTTAATATATTTGCTTAATAATATTTAAGGTTTAAACTAATCTAATTTGAATATGTACTTCTATGTTGACCACAAATAGCATGCATTTAAGAAAAGGTTCCTGTTGGCTTTGTCAGACTATATTAGACTAATAAAATGTATGAAAAACGAACGATACCGAATGCCGCCGAAATGATCAAATATATTGTGCGCGAAATTTTCCAATACGCCAAATGACTAACGGCGTTCCTAATGGCTAGTAACACAGCTTATAGTTAATGTCTTATCCTTAACTACAGGTTAAAAACGCGCGTATCGAAATTTTGACAGTAATATTCATTTGACATTTCGATACGATATTGTCAATGTAAGCAATAGTTAATATTTAACACCGAGCGGTGCAACTTTCCAAATCCGTAACATTTGCAATTGCGGAACATATCGCTGTAGTAGAATTTAAAACTGATTGTTATTTTGTATGTAAATAAAATTTAAATTATACATTTAAAGTAAAATTTTAAGTTTTTTGCTAGTTAATAGCGACATGAAATAACATGTAATAAATAAATAAATAAGAAAATTTTAACAAATATATTTGTAACATTTACAAAAATCATTTAGTATTGTTATTATTTCATATTATAAAATTTTATTCAAGATTAACTTAAAATTTGTATGGCCAATTGCACCGCGTGTAGTTAAATTTACAAAATCGTACCTAAACGAAATGTCTAATGAGTTGTTAAACATTACTGTCAAAATTTCGATTTGTACTTTTTTTAAGGCATTAACTATAAGCGGTGCTACTGGCCAGTAATGAAATATAATTGAAATTATTTTTGATTTTATAAAATATGTAATAATATATATTCATTTAAATTAGGTAAATATGCATTAACAATATTAAACAGAACATTTAATTTTAAAATTTTATTTATAATATTATACATTATCTGTAGGCATACACTTTCCGAAGTAGGTACCTATAAAGTACATAAACGGCGTTGATTTGTATGTATGCATTTTATAATTAATGTAACTTTTAATAATTTCTATATTGCAAAGATAAGATATATTCATAAATCTAACATGTTAAGGACTAACAATATAAGTCAAAAAGTACCATTTTGCAGGAGCGACCTTTTAACATTTCAAAACAATCCCTATACTGCAACTATAATTCTGAATTAACATGTTAGGTTCAATGCAAGTTTACACTGGTAATACATATAGCAATGACTTATACTTTTAAGACAAACCTAGAACAGCCAAAGAAGAAATGCATAGTGACATACTAAATATGAACTGAACTTGACTTATACTCTTAATACCTAACATTATAGAAATATTGTATATTCTATTTTAAAATTTTAAATTTTCTATTTATTTGAATAATATTAACAAAATATATCAATATTTAATGACCATTTTTGCTTCTTTTACCATATAGAATATTAATACCATAAGGACGTTAAGCAACAGTTACATTTTTTATTTGATTATTGTTCTAGAGTGTAACAATTAACAGCATAAGAGTGAATAACATAAAATTAAATAAGATGATTATCTTCATCATCATAGGTAAACAGACAGACAGTTCTCAACGGAAATGCCGCCTTCGCACTAGTCTTTAATGCGCCTTTTTCTTCTTCCTCATATTTTCCTCCCTTCTTAATGCCCGTTAACATTCCATACTTCCTCTTCACCCATGTATCTTTTCTTAAATTGTAATTTTCTGAATAGTATTCCTCTTTTAGTAGGTTTTCCTCTCTCTTATTTTTCTTAACACGTTGACTGCCATGGCATATTTTGATGTTTCCGTTATGGGGCCATTTATTGCAATAACTTTAGGACTTACAGCGATAACATAAAGCCGGTCCTGGTAAGAATAAGTTAGTAGTGTGATAAATCGTTCCTATACAGTGTGTCCCATTTAGAGGTGCCACCATTGGGATCTCGAGAACTATAAAAGATACGATGTCGGTTAAATGGAACTTTTTGTGCGCCTGTGGGAGGCCATCTCAGATGTGCTTTTGTTATTCCAAAATTTCTCATAGGGCACTAGATAATAACGAAAAACTGAATATTGTTGATTTTTTCTTTTTCAAATAACTTCTAAACTATTAGTAATTGAGAAAAACGTTTCAAATATAAAAGATAGATATTTTTATTAACTAACCAGTGGCGTACGAAATAAATTTTTACATTCATAAATTTTCGAGATATATCACAAACTTATATTTTTTTAAATGGAACCTATATCTGATTTCAGTCTCAAAAAAATCATTATTTTTTCTCTTTTCAATTATGTAAGGGTTATTATGTTTTATATTTGTTTTGCTCCTAAAATTTAATTTTTCTCTTTATTTTTCTGAACTTTCCTATTATATCCAAAAAAACATTATTATTTTTATTAATTATATTGTATTTGATCGAAATAATTTGTTTTATGCTTTTATTACTTAAAATTTTCATTCTAGACTCATAATTACAAATTACGCTATAATGTGCCAAGGGCGACCTGATACAAAATATTATAAAAATTAGTTTGATACGAGTTTTGAGCTAAATTTTCTAACGAAATAAATTATTTAAATACAAGGAGTATTTCTAAATAGAAATCTACCAATATTTTCAAAATAATTATAAATTTAATACAAAATAAGGAAAAAATAATAATTTTGAAGGCATAACAAATATAAAACATAATAACCCTTACATCATTGAAAAGAGAAAAAAATAATTATTTTTTTGAGACTAAAATCAGATATGGGTTCCATTTAAAAAAATATAAGTTTGTGTTATATCTCGAAAATTTACGAATATAAAAAATTATTTCGTACGCCACTGGTTAGTTAATAAAAATATTTATCTTTTGTATTTGAAACGTTTTTCTCAATTACTAATAGTTTAGAAGTTATTTGAAAAAGAAAAATCAACAATATTCAGTTTTTTGTCATTATCTAGTGCCCTATAAGAATTTTTGGAAAAACAAAAACACATCTGAGATGGCCTCCCAAAGGCGCACAAAAAGTTCCATTTAATCGACATCGTATCTCTTATAGTTCTCGAGATCCCAATGGTGGCACCTCTAAATGGGACACACTGTATAACTGTCAATTTACTGAGATTTAAAACGGAAATTAAATATTTCTCTCACTCAAATCTAAGTAAAAGTGAGTGCAGTGCATACAAAAGTAATAATATTAAGTAAATAAGATCATATACTGATATAAATCAAGGGGAGAAGAACTGACCTTCCGAGGGGTTGACCCGAGCGAAGTTCTTAACGCAACGAGACACACTATCAATGGTCACTGAACAGGCCCATATTCAGGTAAAGCAGAAATTTTTGGTAAGTGAATTTTATAATAAGAATAGATGAGTCAAAGAGATAAACCAACACACGATTCATCAATAGAAGAGGAAAGAGTGTTTCAAAGAAGTAAATTAATAACTAGATCCCCAACCAAGAAGATAGAGACAAACGAAGACCAGGAAGCCAAAAATATGGAAGAAATTAAAAAAATCCTATTACAAATACAGGAAGACATTAAAGAATTAAAAAGAGAGGTAAAAGAAAATAATAACGAAATGGAAAAAATGAGACTGGATATGAAGGATATGCAACAAATCTGGGAAACAGAGAAAAAAGAAATGATCGTTGAGTTACAAGAAGCTAAGGAGAGGATTGAAAAACTAGAAAGTGATAAAATAAAGAACAATTTGGTTATCACGGGAATGGAGTTAAGTAAAACAAAAGAGGCAAGAAGTAAGAAAGTAGATGAATTTCTAGAAAAGGAACTAAAAATTAAAGTAAAACCAAAAGTCGATAAACCAAATAGGCGAAATCAGATATATAATGGAAATGAACAACTGGGAAGATAAAATAGAGGTGCTGAAAGCGAAATTAAAATATAGAGAATAAAAGGGTGTGTTTATAAAATCAGAACTTACTAAAAGAGATAGAGCAATCCAGAAAAATATTAGGGACATAACTAGAACAGAACGGGAAAAAGGGGTGAACATAATAGTAAAGGTAAAATATCATAAACTAGAAGTGAATAATAAGATATGGAAATGGAATATTAAGGAAAACATACTGGTATCCTTAGAGGATGAGGAGAAAACACAAATTCCAAAAAACTAAAACAGATAAAACAAAAACTGAATAGAAATAAGACAACTAGGCAAGACTCTGGGAATACGAATATTAATAGTAATAAGGACAATAATGAGAGGGTAAATGGACATACAAAACAGGAAAAGAATAGTAGTAATATAAAACAAGAAATAAAGATTGGAATTTGGAACATAACCTCGCTAACGGGAAAAGAAATTGAAACAACTGAGGAAATGGCGAAATTTGGAATTGTTATACTAGGAATCTCAGAAACAAAAA
The DNA here is from genome assembly GCA_943142095.1 of Ophonus ardosiacus. Classification (NCBI taxonomy): domain Eukaryota; kingdom Metazoa; phylum Arthropoda; class Insecta; order Coleoptera; family Carabidae; genus Ophonus; species Ophonus ardosiacus. The sequence goes on along the minus strand of OW964833.1, from coordinate 20,454,345 downwards.
AGATAGGAGAAGGCAAAATACAAATAACAACAGACTACAGCCTATACTATTCAGGAGTAAAAACAGGAGAAAGAGCTAAAGAGGGACTAGGAATAATGATGAGAGAGGAAATGAACAGAAGAGTAAGGAAATACGAGACAATAAACTCTAGAATCGTGACTATGGAATTAGAATGGAATGGAATATTGCAACTAATTCAAATATATGCTCCGATAGAAGGAACGAACGAAGAAAATATGAATAAATTCTATGAAGAGCTACAAAGGACTCTGGATAAACTGAAAGAAAATTATGAATGTATAATTATAATGGGAGACTGGAATTCAAGAATTGGAAATGATATAACAAGAGGGCTTGGATGGACAGGAAACTATGGAGAATCGACAATAAATGGGAATGGAAATAAAATGCTAGAATTTTGTCAAACAAATGATCTCATAATAGGAAATACCTTCTGGGACCAACCACTTGAAGATAGATATACATTTGTAGCGGAAGAGAGGAATGCAAAAAGTATAATTGACTATATAGTTTACACAAAAGAAATACAAAGTAGAATAGGACAGATCAACACGGACATAGAAGCAGAACTGTCAACACAGCATAGGCTACTAATGGCTAAAATTAAAAACACAGAACTAATACCAGAGAAGAAAATAACCTACGAGGAAGATACAGATATATAAACTGAAAAATGAAGAAACAAAAACAAAATACCAAGAAGAACAGATAAGGCGCTCCAAAGATACGAGTTGAGAATACAACAGTATAATCTGGACCAAAAATGGGAAACATTCAGAGATACAATATACAATGTAGCAGAGAAGATTTGTGGGAAAAGAAAATACAATCCTAACCTGAAGAAAACAAGATGGTGGAAAAACTACGTAAAAAGTGAAATCAAGAAAAAGAAAACTGCCAGGAAACGGTATCAGGAGACCAAAAATGAACGAGATAAAGAGCAATATATAAGAAAAAGAAATGAAACTAAACAAATAGTAAAACAAGCAAAAAGGAAAAGTCGGAAAGATTTTGGAAACGAAATAAATGAAAGGTACGGCGAGAACAACAGACATTTTTGGAATACGGTCAGGTCGCTGAAAAACAAAAAATTTAAACAGATGAGTGGTCTTATAGACAAAGAAGGTAAGCTTAAATCAACAACCGAGGAAATAATAAAAGAGTGTGCAAAGTATTATACAAATAAATTCAAGGAAGACCCAATACAATATGATACTGACAATGAATATATGAACCAGCAAAATAACGAGACAGTGGAAGAGGATATTAGTGAGGAGGAACTAGAAGAGGCACTTAGGAAAATAAAAACTGGGAAAACAAGTGGAGACGACAAAATAGAACCTGAAATGATCAAGTTCTTAGGAGACAAACGCAAGGAATGGCTACTGGATATATGTAAAAAAGCGTGGATGACAGAGACGTAACCGAGACAATGGGAAAGAAATATAATCCTACCAATACGCAAAAAAGGAGACTACACTAATTGCGATAACTATCGTGCAATATGCCTCTGTTCCACATGCTTCAAGATATACACAGTAATAGTAGAAAATAGACTAAGACAATTAATAGATAACAAATTAGCAGAAGAACAGGCAGCATATAGAATAGGCAAACAAACGAATGATAACATATACATAATAAGGAACATAATAGATAGAAAAATAGAGCATGGACAAGAACTACACCTAACATTTATTGACTTAAGGGCTGCTTTCGACTCAGTAAACAGAAATTGTATCTGGAAATGCTTAACGCAAATAGGAACGCCTAGTAAAATACAAAGAGTAATAAGGAGTATTTATGAAAAAGTTAGAGGCATAGTACAATTGAATGGCAAGATATCAAGGAGCTTTGAAATGGAGAAAGGAGTCAAGCAAGGAGATAATTTAAGCCCGCTACTTTTTATAATTTTAATGGACAGAATAATGAAAAACACTAGAGAAGAGACCAGTAAAATACAGACAATAGTAGGATCATAATAGAATGATGCCCGTGAAGATAGACAATTTATTATATGCAGATGACATAATATTAATTGTAGATACACCCACAAAAATGAGAGCTCTAGTACAAGTATAAACAGAAGAAATAAAGAAGATGGGAATGAAAATCAACATAGGAAAAATCATAACCATGATAATAAATAACAAATCCCAGAACGATAATACAAGAATTGTTGAAATAAACGGACAAATAATGGAAAGAATCTCAACTTACGAATATCTAGCATGTATAGTAACACAGGATGGAAAAATAGATACATATATAGCAAGTAGAATAAAGAAGGCAAGTAATGTGTACTACGCAATTAACAAAACAATACTTGGAAAGAAAGAAATCTGAACAGATATAAAGCTAAAGATATATAACGCTGTAGTAATCCCAATAATAACATATGCAAGTGAGTCCTGGACAATACAGAAAAAAAATTAATCAAAACTAACAGCAATAGAAATGTAGTACTTGAGGAAAATTATGGGGAAAACAAAATGGGACAGAGAAACTAATGAAAACATCAAGCAACAAGCAGATCAGGATCAAATATTATTAAAAATAGAAAATAAACTACTGAATTGGTTTGGACATATCAGAAGAATGGAAGATAATCTAGTTAAAAAGTGATAGAATCAAAAAAGACTGGGAAAAGAACAAAGGGAAGACCAAGAAAAACATGGGAGGGACGAATAGAAGAGATAGGCAAAAGAAGAGAAAAAAATATGAAGGAAATGAAAAAACTAGCAAAGGACCGGACAGCATGGAAACAATGGGTCAAGAACGAGTAGCAGCAAACCGTATCCGACACCATAAAAAGGGTATAAAGTATCTGTGAAGAAGAAGATTATTGTTCTAGAATGTAACAATTAACAGCATAAGAGTGAATAATATAGAATTATATAAGATGATTATCTTCATCATCATAGGTAGACAGACAGTTCTCAACGGAAATGCCGCCTTCCCACTAGTCTTTAATGCGCCTTTTTCTTCTTCCTCATATTTCCCTCCCTTTTTAATGCCCATTAATAGAATAGAATCCCTCTTTTAGTTGGTTTTCCTCTCTCTTATTTTTCTTAAAATTATTTTCTCTTCTCCAATCTTTTCCAACATCTCCTCATAAATCTCTGAGTTTCTCTTTCTCTCTGCATTCAATCCGCCCAATCGTCGTTACAACTACACCTCAAAACAGTCCCCTTCTTTATCATAGTCCAAGTTTCGCACCCGCATCCATATACTACAATACTCTATATAAAATATTTTGCAAAACTCTTTCCTATATCTCTATTGATACATCTTGCTGTTAAAAGTTCTTGAATTTTATTCAAGGATGTCTTTTCTTGGGCGATTCTGTTCCCAATCTCATCCTTGTTATTGTCCTTCCATTAATCTATGCTACCTAAGTATTTGAACCAACTTTATATGTGGTCATGTGGCCACATACAAACAATTACTCACTTGCTCATTTGCACCAACATAGAAAAGGAATGCACAAGAAAAACCTGGCTAAAGCAACACCAGCAGCTCAAAACTGTGCTATTTTCTGGAAAAATAAAATTTTGCACTTCTCTGCTCGGATTTTCAACAGGTGCGGAAGGAGAATTTCCGGAGAAGATGCGCCTTCGCCGTCCTAGTTAATAATAAGCGATGTACCTGGCCTAAGATACTATATTATTACCAAATTAACGTTTTTATATTAATATATTGTGTATTTTAATAATTGTGTTATGTATGGTTTGGTTGCGATAAATAGATACCTAAATAATTACTTGTTTTATCCTATATTCTTCCAATAATATATTTACGGGTCCCTCCTTCGTAGTCATAGCTATTCTCATTATGAATTTGTTATACGACTATTGTGATAAGTAGTATGACATATCAACGTAGTATCCTAACATTGAAAGTTGAATATATCACATTAGAGCTACGATATATTTCATACCGTAATAGTTGACCCGGTTACTAGGTTACTATATCATTATTTTCTAGCTAGATAAGGTAGTTCAAAATGAATGCCACTTTTATAACTGCCACTATCATTTTTTTACTGGGACTACCGCTTTTTGAACTGGTACTACAACATTTTTAACTGGTATTACCTCTTTTTAACTGATACTACCACTATTTTAAAGTAGTATTACTACTTTTAAAAAGTACCTAGTAATATAATTTAAGTCTGGTCCCGACTTAAATAAAAAAATACCCTAACCTAATTCACGTTTGTAAAACTTCGGCTGAGTTTTGTGCGTTAGGTTAAGGTATTGTTATATTTATATTAGATTAGAAAGAAAATATATTACATTTGTCAGTTCAAAAATTGGTATTAACAGGTTAAAAATTGGTAATATTAGTTATAAAAGTGGTAATACTAGTTAGATTTGAAAACATTTTATTTTAAATAATATTTTTATCCTTGGTTCTTCTACGCTTCCGTATATTTGGTATTTTTCATAACTTGGTACGAAAATAACTATAACAAGAAATTATTCCGGCAAGATTTCTATTTAAGTTAGTTGTTATAAAGTTATAATATTGATATGAAGTTGGAGTCACAAATATTTTTTATTTTTATTTATTTAAACTTGAGATTAACTATAGCAAACAATTCAAATTATACAAAAAAAATTGAAGATAAAATAATGCTATTAAAATATTTGTGATTTAAGGTAGTTGTAACAGTAGGAGTAGGTAACACCGATATGAACATGAAGTTGTTTGTTAATGACTTAAGAATGGATTAAGCAAAAAATTCCTGCCATACAGCAAATAATGAGCAAAATATGATAGTACCAAAACATTTTTGATTATTTATTTATTTGTAACTGCAACGTGAAGATAGAGTTACATTTTTAATTGTTCTTCATAATTTTATGCACATTTGATTCATCATTGAATGTAACTTTAAGTGTAGCTGTAGATTATTGATTGTTGGATTAAGGTTCGAATCTATTGCATTTAATAGTGCTATACAATTCGATCGCTCCGTCTCATTACGTTGTTCAGGCTTGGTGGGTTCAGGCATATTAAATATTATAATATTACGTTTGCGTTGAACACGCTCCATAACTTCCTGAATGATTTCCTCGCTGTGAACTACTTCTTTATTTTGAGAGGAAATAGAATCCTTTAAGGCATTCAATTGTAAGTTAAAATCCTCCTTAAGTTTCTGAAGAGAAGCTGAGAGATCAGCTTGCAGAGATAATAGTAGCGCTTTAGTATCTTTAAATTGGGACATATTTGCATTACATAAATTGCAAACAACTTTCGCAGCACGAGACTTGGCCCTAGTCATTTTGACATCAGTTTCATCTGACATACCCACACAAGAAAGATGTACTGATCTTTGGCATCCATCACACTCAGTGAAGGCTCCGGATTTGTACAAGTTATTACAATTAACACAGATGCTCATGATGTAGTTTAATCTAGAAGATTTGCAATGGAATCAAGTTGAACGGATCTCAATAGAGATGTGTCGGTTGCAGATGAATTAAACAAATAATAATATTGTAAATGGGTATGGAAGCTTACTTGATTTGATATTCACAAACTTTTCATGTACTGTTGTAAAGGAAAGTTGCCCTTTAGTGAAAGAGGATGTTTATCACCCTGCATTAAGTATAAACTTTGAAGTTTTTCTTGAATCTCAAGCCCAATTTAATGTGAATAACCATAACAAACGATTCAATTTCAGAAAGGCTAACATTCCGTTATTATATAAGTTGCTTCTAGTAACTGACTGGTCTGTATTAAGTGACTACTCTGATATTAATGAAGCATGTGATACCTTCTATAGTATGTTGTACTCTATATTTGACAAAACAGTCCCTTATTCAACTTGTGTAAGCAAAAGTAAACGATATAAATATCCCCCATGGTTTGACCAGTCAATTATTAAAAATTTACGTACCAAATATATGTATCAGAAAAAATATTAGAAATACAAGACCTCATTTTTTAAAGAGAGATTTTCATTTTACAGACATTTGTGTAAATCGCTTATCAACTTGGCATATAAAAAATACTTAGCTGAGACTGAGAATTTTCTACGAACTGATCCGAAAAAATTTTGGGCTGTTATTCAGAGCAAAAAGGGCAATTCACGTATACCGGGTCGGATGGAATACAATGACTGTGAGTATTCCTCTCCTGAAACTATTATTAGTGCATTTGCTGAGCATTTTAAAAATGTTTATATCATATCTCGTCCAGTTAATCCTTCTGTTTTATTTAATACATCAGCACACTTACCTTTAGTACACATTTCTCATATTCAAGAAGATGAAATTTTCCAAACTTTTACTAAAGCTAAGAATACTTTTACATGTGGTATTGATAATATACCAAGTTTTTTATTACATGATTGTGCGCTTGCCTTTACTAAGCCTTTGTACTATTTATATAATTTATGTATTTCTACATCAAGTTTACCTACAGTTTGGAAAAATGCTGCTATTTGTCCGGTTTTAAAAAAGGGTGACCCGGCTTTAGTTGAGAATTATCGTCCTATAAGTATTTTATGTAACTTTGTAAAGATTTTTGAAGCCATTGTGTATAAAAACATTTACTCATCTGTTAAATCCTTTTTATCATCACAACAACATGGTTTCATGGAGAGGAGGTCAACAGTAACCAATCTCGCTTGTTTCTCTCAATTTACAGCTGAAGTTCTAAATAACCGCGGCCAAGTTGATACTATCTACTTAGATTTTCAAAAGGCATTTGATCAAATTGATCACTATATATTGTTAAATAAATTAACACTATTTGGTTTCTCTGTTTCTCTGATTAACTTAATACGATCTTACTTGTTTGATAGAAACAATGTGTTAGATATCAAAATTATATCTCTTTATCTTTTACACCCAGTTCTGGGGTACCACAGGGATCTAACTTAGGGCACCTGTTATTTTTGCTATATATTAATGATATCACTAATTTAATAACTTGTAATTGTCTACTGTTTGCTGATGATATCAAATTATTTCATGACATCAATTCCACTCAAGACTGTGTTGTGCTACAAAATAATTTAAATGTAATGTCATTCAGTAGGAAACATGTAAATGTAGTTGGTTCGTACAATATCAATGGTTCTGCGTTAACCTATGTCACTACTTGTAAAGATCTTGGTGTACTTTTTGATAGTCGTCTTACATTTGAGTCTCATATTCAACAATTAGTTACTAGCTATCTTAGGACTTATGGTTTTGTTTATAGAAATAGCAGAGAATTTTCTAATTGTCACACTTTATGTACCTTATATTTTTCACTTGCAAGATCTAAGCTAGAATATGCTAGTATCATATGGTACCCAATATATCAAACACAAATAGATATTATCGAGTCCGTTCAACGTAAATTTCTCAAATTTCTTTTCTTTCGGTCTGAAAATTTTTACCTTGAAAGAGGATATGATCACACTGTTTTACTTTCTCGATTTAATTTTGTTGCTTTACATGTTAGACGCACAATTGCTTCAGTAAGATTCTTGCATGGTGTACTAAATGATACTATTGACTGTTCATATCTACTTGCTAGAATAAGCTTTTATGTACCCCGTTTACATACTTGTCATATTACTATGTTTTATTGCCAATCTCATAGATCTAATATTTTCTTGCGGTCACCAGTGCATACAATGTGTATCAATTTTAACAAGATTTGTCAAAAATGTGATATATTTTTTGATTCTATCAACTCAATATGTAATGTAATAATCAATATGTAGAATATGTAATTAATTATTTTCATTATTCATTATTATTATTATTATTATTATTATTATTATTATTATTATTATTATTATTAATTACTGATTATTGTATCTGACTGTTTTTGCTTTGTATATTTTCCTGTAATTGGGTTTTTTACCTGGTGGAATAAATTTATTTGTTATTATTATTATTATTATTAATTTGTTTAAAACTTAAGAATGGATTAAGCAAAAAATTCAGGCTACACAGCAAAAAATAACAAAAAATAAGCAAAATATGATAGTATCAAAACATTTTTGATTTAAGTTAGTTGTAACTCCAACGTGAAGGTGGAGTTACATTTTTAATTTGTTTATATATTAAGAATGGATTAAACAAAAAATTCATGCTATATGGAACGAAAAAGCAAAAAATGAGCAAATAATGATAGTACTAAAACATTTTTGATTTAAGTTAGTTGTAACTCCAACGTGAAGATGGAGTTACATTTTAAATTTGTTTATAACTTAAAATGGATTAAGCAAAAATTTCAAGCTATATGGCAAAAAATGAACAAAATATGATAGTACCGAAACATTTTTGATTTAAGTTAGTTGTAACTCGAACGTGAAGATGGAGTTACATTTTTAATTTGTTTATAACTTCAGAATGGATTAAGCAAAAAATTTATGCCATACGGCAAAAAATAGCAAAAAATGAGCAAAATATGATAGTACCAAAACATTTTTGATTTAAGGTAGATGTAACTCCAACGTGAATATGGAGTTACATTTTTAATTTGTTTATAACTTCAGAATGGATTAAGCAAAAAAATCATGCTATATGGCACATAATAGCAAAAAATGAGCAAATAATGATAGTACCAAAACATTTTTGATTTAAGTTAGTTGTAACTCCAACGTGAAGATGGAGTTACATTTTTAATTTGTTTATATACAATAAAACAAAGGCAATGCTAATTGGGACCAACAGTGTAAAAAATACATGGAAAGAAAATAACTTCCAAATCAAATTGGGAAATTGTTACATTGAAATACTAATGGAAATGAAATACTTAGGTGTTATTATAGACGATAAATTAAAGTTCAAAAACTACATAAATTATCTATGTAAAATATTTCAAAAAAAAATCTTATTTGTATCGAATTTCCAAATAGTTGACTAATTATAGTTGTTATATTGTTTATAATACAATTATATTGCCACACTTCCATTTTTGCAGTACTGTTCTCTATTTGAGTGATGCATCTGACAAGCAAAGATTACAGTTGCTACAAAATAGGGCTATGAGGATTTTATTAGGTTGCAATCAATTTACAAGTATAACATTGATGTTAAAAAAATTAAATTGGTTACCAATAACTACTTTTTTAAAAATGAAAGCTCTTATTTTTATACATAAAATAAATGTAGGCTTAGTACCAGATTATTATACAGACGTGTTAATAAAATTTAAAAATATACATGAATACAATATTAGAAATGTTAATAACTTTATACTAGAGCATAAAACCTATAAAAGGGGACAGAACATAATATTCTTCAACGCTTTACCAAATGTTATGAAAACCTTTAATATTAAAAAGTTTGTAAAACAAATAAAGTTATATTTAATGTAAAACTATGTAACGGTATTATTTATATACTATATTGTATCTTTTTGTACCTTAAAATGATTCGTTTAAATATTTTTATTGTTATTTATATGTATGTATATAGCTTATAGCTAAATAAATACTATTATTATTAATATTATTATTATTATTATTATTATTATTATTATTATTATTATTATTATTATTATAACTTAAAATGGATTAAGCAAAAAATTCAAGCTATATGGCAAAAAATGAGCAAAATATGATAGTACCAAAACATTTTTGATTTAAGTTAGTTGTAACTCCAACGTGAAGATGGAGTTACATTTTTAATTTGTTTATAACTTCAGAATGAATTAAGCAGAAAAGTCATGCCATACGGCAAAAAATAGCAAAAAATGAGCAAAATATGATAGTACCAAAATATTTTTGATTTAAGTTATTTGTAACTCTAACGTGAAGGTGGAGTTACATTTTTAATTTGTTTATAACTTAAGAATAGATTAAGCAAAAGATTCATGCTATACGGAAAAAATAGCAAAAAGTTTTTTTTATTTAAGTTAGTTGTAACTCGAACGTGAAGATGGAGTTACATTTTTAAATTGTTTATAACTTAAGAATGGATTAAGCAAAAAATGCATGCTATACAGCAAAAAATAGCAAAACATAAGCAAAATATTATTATGTGAAGCAAGATATGGCATTGAGATGTTGTAACTTATAAAATTTAATTTATTTACACTACTTTCTTGTAATTATTAATTATACCCACATAATTTTACCTGAAAAAACAAATGAATACCAAAAATAATAACTTATTTTTTATACTTTGTATTAATGCTCCAATATTGGATCCCAAATAATATTGTGGGTGGCGTTTAACAAATACTTCGATACTAAATTAGTATGGCTTTAATGAAACTTGAATATATTATCTTCAGCGTTCGACAACCCTTTTAATGGGTAAAAAATATTGATGATTTTTTTATTTATTCATTTTTCTTCTCTGTGGTTAAAATAAATGAACTATATATTTTGCTACCAAATAAACTTTTAGTTCTTTTTGAAAGTGGAGTATGTCGTAAACTTGAATTCTAGCTAAAACTAATTCTTCTTAAAACCAATTCAACATACCTGAAGCTTTGAACGACCGTGGGGATGGTTCCTCTGGCTGAAATATTGACTTGCGGAGGAAGCAAAGCTTCTTGACTGTCGTAGTCAATTGTCATCACGTACGGAAGCTGAAAAATTCATACGTAGCATGAGACATAAACTCAGCTCATACATGAGCATGTTTCATTCAAGAAGACTTAAACATGGGCAAAATGATAGGTACAACACAATATTATTTTTACCATTTGTTAGGTACCTTTGCTTATTCCTTTTAATCCTGTAACCTGTTGAACTTTTGTGGAACGGAGGTAAAAGATAAGTTAATAAAACAAAATCAGTCACTGTTAAGCAGATAAAGGGAATTTGCAAAACATTTATAAATCACTGTCAACGTCAATTTCAGGATAATTAAATTTAATTTCAGAAACTGTAAATTCTATTTCAAAAAGAGTAATATCAATTTTAAAAATAGTAAAATCGTTTTCAATGAAACTATCAACAATTTCCGTAAAAGTAAATTAAATATCATTATATACTAATAATAATAATAATAATAATAATAATAATAATAATAATAATAATAATAATAATATAGCATCGCGGCATACTACCCATTGCTGGGTGTGCCAATCTGATTTTATACGGAGATATCGGTAATGATGATAACATTCGCAACCGCCACCACCACTTCTGTGCCATTCAAAATTCGTAATAATTTTGACGTTTGTGGGGATTGAACCCCATTCCCCAGATTCACGACCAGATATTCAGGCACACAGCCACGAGACCTCATGTTTCAATTTTAGTCAATTCAAAACCAAAATGTGATTCATCGAAGAATCAAAAATTAAATTTAGTAATAATAATAATAATAATAATATTTTTTTAATAATTTAAATTTAGTAACTTTTTATTCTCAGTGAAGTATTTTTTCGCTTAAATGTTTATAACAAAAATGTTAAAATATAGAATATTATTTCAAATTTAAAAAAAAAATTTTTTATTTCTCTTCTCGTAATTAGAACAAATACAGCTGAGTGCCATGGATCTATATAGTTTACTGAGTTCAAGGGAAACTTGTTAAGAAAATGATTATTTTTCCACAAAATAATTTCAGTACTTGAATAATTTTTCACGGTTCTGAATGTTAAAATAAATATTGTATAAAACAGTTTATAATATAACTTTAGTGATGTTATTTCTTCATATCTAATAACAACAATACTTTCCTAATGCCATGACTCTCTGAATTGTTACAAATTGTGTATTTTATTCTGCGTTTCTTCATAAAACAAAAAAAAAATGTGACTGTTTTAGTCGTATATTATTATATAGTTGAACGCTAGACGCTTTTCTCACTGCGACCTATAAGATATATTATAACATGGCCCTTTTTTTAGTTTTCTGGAAATAGTTACAGAGTTTTCATGTAGCCCAGGGCTGGCGACTTTGGATTTTGTAGTGTATTGCTCAGGACAGGCAAAAGCACAATGCTTTTTTGAACGAATCCGTCTTTTTTTTTAGAAAATATTCTATTTGATTTAAGAATGTATTTGTTTCGGTTGAAAACATTCCTTTAATGTGTTTAAGCTTACATTAATTACTTCATAAAATAAATATTTTTAGTAGTAAATTTAGGTGCGCCGGACGACACACATTTATTTTCCATTTTTTAGAAATCCAATATTCTTATTATATTATTAATGAAATATTTAAAATTATAGGTACATATACACGTCAAAAATATCGCCAATTCCGTCAATGATTTGGAAGAATCTCGAACATAGAATGAATTTAAAAGTATAAACAATAACTACACATTAGGAATACATTTTATTAGAATTTTTTATGTGTACAAGAAATGTTAAATACAATACTTATATAACAGAAATAGCGGAAGGTATTGTGGTCAAAACAGATTTTTTATTTATCTTCGTGTTTCACATTTCCCCGTGTCGTCGGACGACTGTTGGAATGTACTATGTCCACAAATATTACTTTCGAGAAAAACTGTTTCAAACATTTAAAATTTTATTGTAAAGAATGGATAATGAATACACATGTTGAATTTTTTTTTTGTGTAGTTTCATTTTCCTTGACTTTGTATGATATTTGTTAAATTAAAAATTTTAAATATTTTCGAAATATAAAAGGACCTAGTTGGACATGGTTCAAAATAACAGTAAATTTATAAAAAAAATCCAACAAAGGGACTTTTTGTACCATGTCCACACTTTTTATTATTATTTTTACTGTACTATGTCCAGAAGCACGTGACGGAATTATGATAGCTGATTGGCTCTGAACTTGATTCAAAACAATTCTTAGTGTATGCCATTTTAAGGGACATGGTACAGAACTATAACCCAAGGAGCACAAATTAGTTTGTTATTAGTTCTATTAACTTTAAAAAAACTTTTCTTAAAACTTTTTAACTTGCATTATACCTTTTATGCAACGATAATTTACTGATTCTAACGTTTATACGACGTTAATGTCAGGCGGGTGGGGAATCTATTCAACTAATTTACAACGTTTTTTTAACTACTATATAAGTTTCTATTATCACTTACATGAAATAGTTGCATACGTATTTTGCATGGATTATAATATGTTGGTTTCATTAAAGCTAATTGATAAGAGATATATTCACTAATAAAACTATAATATGTGTTACTATTCAAACTACAATACAAATTTCTCAGCAAACTATTTTCTACCGTAAATTCATATTTTATCATCACGAGTCGTATAAGTAGTCTAAGCATGACTATGTTGTATAATTATATGTACCGAGATTTGTAATGTCTTCTGCAACTATTTAAATCTAGGATCATATTTTTTACATATCTGTTGAACTCATTTTATAAACAAATTTAATTTTACTGTGAAATATTATATTATACTTGGAAAAAAAATCAAGGGACATTATAATATCCTAAAATAAATAAAAGAAAATTTATTAAATTTTTATGAAAAATAGATTTTTGTATTTTTTTTAAATCATTCGATATTATAATGAATAAAGTATTTTATAATAAGCCATATAGAAGAATGATTACTTTCAGAATATTAAATTAAAAACACAATAAAATTAATTTATACTAAATTTTACAAAATGGCTTCTAAACAAGTTTCTGTTTAAATGCATAAATATGGCCGTACATATTATAATTCGATATTTCAGTTATAATAACTTCCTAAGAACTACTTTACATCAGTTTTTTAGTTGATGCATTAAGTTACTGAGAAACTATACTCCCACTTTCTTCTGTTTAAAATAAAACTGTTATTTTTGCAGTTATTTAAAAGTTTTAAATAAATTTATAAAACTTTTAGAAAACTGTAAACTAACTAATATATGTAATATATATAAACTTTAATGCATCTATACTAAACAATTATTTTTAAACTGTATTATAAAACTTTTAAAAATGTATTTATAAATAACTGTCAATTACGTATCTAACACTTCCTTTAATTTAGTGCGAAAGACGTTAATAAAACTAAAAGAATCGGCGCCAATGAAACTTAAATATAAAACGTTTTAATAACTATTATGGAACCAAATAATAAGTACCACACATCATAACTTCGCATTGTAGTTTAAAAGACTAGAAAAAAGTTGTACAAGGCAAAATAACTTAAAAGTGTTATAATTCCGCTAAATGTAAGTTGTAGTAACAACATTATTAGTTATAATGTCTTAATAAAAACTCTGTGTTCCTTGGGAAGTCTGTTTAAAGTACAAGAAGCAATGAATTTGATGTTCCTTCTACTGCGCATGGTACAAGAAAATACTGGGAAACCGAACTTGACTATATCTACTTTTTATCAAAAAGTGGACTTGGTACATTCCAATAATCAGCCGACGATTTGTTGCTTCGTAACACATGTTTTTACAATGTGTTGCATGAGCATGCGAGCTACACACCTATCGCCGGCGTTGAGGAAGCCAATTGTTGCTCCAGGAGTCAGTTTCCCTATTCCTATTTTTATATCTGAACATGTTTTTATTTACTACTTTCTTTTAAAATGAATAAGGTAGTACTTACAGCAAAACAATAAAAAAAAAAAAACATAGGATTTCCCATAGATATAACAGATTTCAAGTAGACACCCTCCCGTTATATATTTATGTATGTTGTACGATGATAGATACCCGTAATACGGTAAATCAGAATGTTGTATGCGAGAAATGTGTCGCGTAAACGTGGTAGATCTACAATTGGCGATTTACTTGGCATTTTAATTAAAGATCAAGTAGCTATCCCTTTACCTCTCGCTAATTCACAACCATCTGTTTAATGAATCCTTTATTAGGAATTATAATTAACAGAAGGCCAGTGACGGATTGTCTTACGCTATTTTTCTCTTCTCGCTTTGCATGCTGTTCTCCTCCTCCTCCTCTGCTCGATTTTCTGTGCAGAGTTTTTCAATTTTGTCACGACAGTGCAGTAATAATCGTTTGAGAGAAACAATTTCCTGGTAATTGTAACAGAAATGAAATGGAAATTCCGTTTTGTTATTGCAAACACAAAAATTAACACGTTACAACACAAATAAATAAATTTCAGTTTAATTGAACTTTACGGTATCAACAGAACAAGATATAAAAACAAATTAGGGTGTTTCCACAAGACCCAAATTAGTTCGCGTCCATCTTGTTTCTGAATAGAACCAAAAATAAGTTCTAACTTTACCCAAATTTCTTTTTTAAATATCATTTTCTACTGTATTTTAAGAATTTGATTTCATCTGATAAATGCAAAATTTCAGCAAAAACTAAACAATTTCAGATGTTTTTAAAATTTTTTTTTAATAAATTAGGGATCCACAAAAGAAAATTTTATATTTATATGCCTAGAGGAAAATTATTGCTATGCAGTGGTGGGTCACATAACGATTTTCGTTATCTCGATTATAGATAAAGATAAATTTGCACAATATATCTACATGAAGATAACAGATACTTTACTTGTTATCTAGATAAAAATTTTAGATAACACATATTTAAAAAGTAAGTAAGCCCTATAAAACATACACAACAGTTTATTTTCAAATTGAACTAGAGCAAATGCGATTACCTTGCAAAACGTCCTGTAATTGTTTATTGCTATAATTACAATGAGTCAAAAAGGAACAAGAAATATTCAGTGTACATATTTAATTTGAAATTGTGTTTAACAAATTAACATAAGCAAAGACACTATTCTAACAAGTCTGTACATACATAGTTGATTTATAACAATAAATTGCTGTTTTTTTAAAATAATTCTTTTTCAAAATTAGTATCAAAGGCAATTGCGTCTCGGTCTCAGAAAAGTCTTTCAACGGTACCGAAACTTGATATGGAAGAATTATATATTATATATATATATATATATATATATATATATATATATATATATATATATATATATATATAAAATTAATTCATAAATTGCTAAATGGTATTTCGACTTGAGTATAGATGGAACTAATATAAATAAACGTTATCTTATTTTTCTTATGTATGTTACCAAAGAGATAAGACATTAGATATTATTTTTTAAAATATCAGATTGGCACACCCAGATGTGGGTAATATGCCGTGATTATATATTTATTTATTTTATTTTTTAAAATATCTAGATGTAAGATAAAAGATACTAACTACGTTGTCCAGATAAAATTTTAGATAACGTTATCTATATAAGCACAAGACTCTACCATAACCTTACAATAAATGATGTTTCTGTGAAAAACCCCTGAATTTGAGTTTAATTCGAAATAAAAACTGTCAAGAAACCGGTTTTTTAAACTGGTTTGAAACATCTGTTAAATGGTATTTTAAGTCCACAAATAAACAGATATTTTGTAAGTACTAAAAAACCGGTAACGATTGACCGAAAAAATACACTAAAATGAAAGGGAAGTACACTTATTTTAAATGTAGCCAAAGTAACTACTTTTTCACTATACATACATAAGTTTTTTTTTTCGGAATGATTTTATTAACTGGTTTATTTAACAGATTAATGTAACTGTTTAAAAAAGTAAAGAGTAAACTGTTTTTTCTTTTTTAAAAAAAAAAGTTCGTGATTTCGGTTAACCATTAACCATTATTTTTTAAATGTTGCCTTGAATAAACCCTCCTTATATCAGAACAGAATGCGATAATCTATAACGTGCTTATCTATTACAATCGAATATTGATTTTTTAAAACAATATGTACTTTAAGCTTTGTTAGAAACTATGTCATTTTTTAGGATCAAACAGTTTAAAGTAGAACAGGTATTTGAAACCCCCGTAAATCAGGCTCAAAAATAAAGCGAACTAAAAAGAATTAATAGATTATGATGGATTTATACATATGAAATTAAATGTGTATTTGAAAATAACGTGATTAAATATTACTTTAATTTTACTTTATTCAAAAATATCAAAAACCACATAAACTACATTTTAATTTGCATGAAAATATTGGATTAGTAAATCTAAACTAAAAGCATTTTATAATTTAAAATAAAAATATTTAACTTTTCATTTAAATTTACTAAACAATATATACCATTATCATCCCTTGCATATCGCAATGAAAATATTAATTAGTTTTTATATAGGTACGTACATCTTATTACATTGGTTATAATTTCTGAAAACAAAAATTAAATTGCACATAATTGTTATACTATTTGCGTGAAGTATGTAACCTTTACCAAATTTTGAGAAAATATTCATAAATAATATTAATTTAGAGATAGAAATAACATTTATGTAAATTTGTTAAATATTAACAGAATTCAAGAAAAACGGCTTTAATACTTCTGTGGCGTCACCGCTGCGACAGCTGACTCCTCCGCCATATTGGAGCCCAAATAAACGTAAATTATGAAAAGAAAGTGGATTTTAGAAGTTTATATAGTAAGTATTTTTTCACAATTAAAACTAACTTCCAAATGTGTCACGTTATGTGTACCCACTTAAAATAATTACAAATCAATACCAACATTAAGGATGGTATCTGCGACGCTATGCTAAAGGCCGATTGAATTGAGTTTAATTGAGTTTAATTGAGTTTAATTGTGATAGCTGTAAAATTTAATTGTATTTTCTGGAGCTCGACTAACGATTATAAAATAGTTCAAAGTTATATCAGTATTTTTAAGTAGGGATCCGATCTTTTCTTAATTTACTAACCTTTTTTTCTTTTCCTTCAGATCTGTGGGTAATCTATGAAAAAGACTATAGGTGCGCATATGGTTATTCGATAAATCACAGCTGACTCGTCCGCCATTATGGAGCCCACTTCAATTATTCAATATCATTGTTACATTATTATTAATCATAGAAATTATTCACAATGACGGATTGTTCTGTTCCAAATTGCGCATATCTTTCAAGAAATGGTTATAAATTTCACAAGTAAATATTTTAATTTGTTTTATTATTTATGCAGTACATACACTTTTCTTAACAAACCGTATTCTGTTTTATTTTCGTGGTATTTTTGGTATACTTAATTATAATCTAGTTATCTTTAGTCGTATATTTCCCGCAGATCCGTAGAAATGAAGAAATGGTTAGTAAATTGCAGAAGAAAATATTTGAGCCCTACTAAAAAGATCCACATAAATTACTATTTTATAAACGTCAGTCAAGTTCCAGAAAATTAAATTAAATTTTACGCTACGACAATTAAACTCAAAATTTAGCTTGGATCTCATCTTTTCCTTATTTTATAATCTTTTTAACGATGTATCACAAGTTTACATTCTTTTGTTTTAAACTTGAATTATGAATATTTTGGAGTGAAAAAAATTAAAGTGATTAAGAAACAATTGAAAAAAATCAATTACAGATCATCATTTATTTATTTTAATGTTATTTTCATTATTTCCATTCATTTTTGTAATACATAAACTTTAGAAAGAATATTATACCACATATTTCGAATTGTGTCAATCTCAACTACAACGCCGATAAAAAATTAGTTAACTAATCCAAAAAAATAATTGACTGAAAAGAAATTTGAGAATTTAATTAATAGGAATAGAATCAATCTAAACAAATGATGACCTGTAATTGATTTTTTCAATTGTTTCTTGATAAATTTCATTTTTTTCAACGCAAAAAATTAATAATTCATGTTTTGCTCATGTTTAAAACAAAAGAATGTAGACTTGTTATACATCGTTGAAAAGCATATAAAATACGGAAAAAGATGAGACTATTTTCCACATGTTACCATTTAAAAAATCTAATTACATCACATTATTCCACACAAAAACCAGTACAAAGAATAGCTTAACGTCTTTTCTTTATTTTTTATAATAAGCAAGATATGAGGAGTTTTCAAAATAATCGAAAAACAAGTTTTAGCGTGTAGCTCAAAAACAAAAGACGATCGGAAATACCTGTTTGGCTTGTTAAAGTTGTCTCAAAAAGTTGGCCCAAAGGGATCTACACCAATTTTTTGTAGCATGTTATATATATATATATATATATATATATATATATATATATACCGTGTGTCCCAAGCAAACCTTGACATGGGCATTTAACATGGAAAAACAGTTTTTTGTAAATAAAAAGTGTCCGGCAGAAAATTAAATCATTATATTGTACATGATAATAGTAGATTACCTCTTGTACGTTATTTATTATTCATTACTTTATTATCATTGCATAAATTAAAGAAAATTATAAATATTTGTAAAGAAATATTTGTTTCACTATTTTATACTGTGATATCAGATTGGTTTCAAATTCTCATCATGGCCGAGTGGATAGCGTACTTGCTTACGGAACGAAGGAACGCTTATTGGTTGGAATTCAAATCCCTGTCAGAACAAACTTTTTTTTTTATTTATGAATTAATTACGAATTATATTAAACATACTATGAGATCATAATATGAAAGAATTTAAATTACAAATAAGTTTCTATCATGCCATAGGTAATACTAGTTTCAATGGAAGTAGTAATCATGACTCAAAAGCAAGAATTTAAGATATATCACTTACTTTTTTTTTATAAATATAGTATAGTAAAAACAATACATACACATATTCGTTGTATCCTAATCATGTTCTTTTTAAGATTAAGAGAAAATATAGTGAATTTTTTATTACATCAATGGTTTGATTATTGTAATCAATTTTGTCATTATTATTCAAGTATAAAAATGAAATAATTTTCATCGGATTGATTATGTAGATGTCATTAAAATTAAAATATTTTATTAATCTGCGAAAAGTTTTGTGCTATTTAGTTCTAGTATTTTCTTCAAAAAATTAATTACAATAAACAAAACATTGATATAAGAAAAAATGCATTATATATATATATATATATATATATATATATATATATACAGGTTGTCTCAGGACGAGCTTACGCTATCTATACTTTAAATACTATTTAATATAATTTAACGAAATTTGGTATCTAGGGGTTATCCAACATGCCCGTTTTAACTAAAATATTTTCAAAGCAGTAGCACTTCCGGTTTTACCGGAAATTGCCCTCAACTTTCTTAATTTAAATCGAATACGCTAAATTTTATTTTACCATTGAATGCAGCGGAAAATTTTACATATGAAGCAATAAAAACATTTTACTCATGATCAACTACTTCCGGCGTTATATCCGGCACATTTTCAAAACTCTGTATATTGGGTATGAGATCGAATTTTTATAATCTGAAAAAAGCCTTTTATAAAGAAGACTTTAAGCTACATTATCCATAGAAGAATCCTCGATTATTTATAAAAATGTGACAGGTACGTTACACCAAAATTACAGTTGACAAACTTCAAAAAAGACAAGTTTTTTAAATAGAACTTCCCCTTTTTTATTACATAAATGTGTACTACGGCAAAAAATAAGGGTACTTTATGTAACATGTCCTATGCTGAAAGTTGATAGAATTTCAGTAAATTAAAAAAACATGTCATCTGGGTATAATTATTTTAATAATACGGATAAGTAAGCCATGGAAAAACAATGTTTGTTTTTACAAACTCATCTACTTGATTTCTTAGATAGTTTATCGTTGGATCAAAGGAATTTAATATGGTACCAGCATGATGGCGCTCCACCCCACAATAGCCATAGAATAAATACTGTTTTGGAAACAATTTTCGAAGATAGGTGGCTGGCAAATAATGGACCACATAGGTGGCCTCTTCGTTCACCCGATTTAACTCCACTTGAATTTTTTTGTTTGGGGTTACATTAAAAACGTCGTCTACAAAAAACCTTTAACTACTAAAGAAGATTGCCAACATAGGGTACGAACAGCATTTAACAACATGTCTCCACGGATGATAAAAAATGCTACATAAGAAGAAGTATTGAAGAGAGTAATAATGTGCTTACATATGAATGGAAGACAGTTTGAATATGTATTAAATTAATCATAGTTTTGTATTTAGAATTTATTTGTTTTTTCCATGGCTTACTTATCCGTATTAATAAAATAATTATACCCAGATTACATGTTTTTCTAATTTACTGAAATTCTATCAACTTTCAACATAGGACATGTTACATAAAGTACCCTTATTTTTTGTCGTAGTACACATTTATGTAATAAAAAAGGGGAGGGTTCCATTTAAAAAAATTGTCTTTTTTGAAGTTTGTCAACTGTAATTTTGGTGTAACGTACCCGTCACATTTTTATAAATAATCAAGGATTCTTCTATGGATAATGTATCTTATAGTCTTCTTTATAAAACGCTTTTTTCAGATTATAAAAATTCGATCTCGTTCCCGATATACAGAGTTTTGAAAATGTGCCGGATTTCAGACAAAAAATAAAAAAAAGTTGAATAACGCCGGAAGTAGTTGATCATAAGTAAAATGTTTTTATTGCTTCATATGTAAAATTTTCCGCTGCATTCAATGGTAAAATAAAATATAGCAAATTCCATTTAAAATAAGAAAGTTGAGGTCAATTTCCGATAAAACCGGAAGTGCCACTGCTTTGAAAATATTTTAGTTAAAATGGGCATGTTGGATAACCCCTAGATACCAAATTTTGTTAAATTATATTAAATAGTATTTAAAATATAGATAGCGTAAGCTCGTCCTGAGACAGCCTGTATATATATATATATATATATATATATATATATATATATATATATTATCTTAATAATACATTATTGAGATACAATGAATATTGGGTTTTTACTCTATTTAAAAAAAAAAATTAAAAAAATAGGTGGTATAGCTTAAATTCTTGCTTTTGAGTCATGATCACTACTTCCATTGAAACTACTATTACCTGTCATGATAGAAATTTATTTGTAATTTAAATTCTTTCATACCTATTATGATCTCATAATATTTTTAATATAATTCGTAATTATTCCATAAATAAAAAAAATGTAAAAAGTCTGAGTCGAAGGGGATTTGAACCACAACCTACAAGCGTTCCTTAGTTCTGTAGGCAAGCACGCTATCCACTCGACCATGATAAGAATTTGAAATCAAAAAATAGTGAAAGAAATATTTCTTTACAAATATTCATAATTTTCTTTCATTTGTGCAATGATAATAAAGTAATGAATAATAAATAACGTACAAGAGGTAACCTACTATTATCATGTTCAATATAATGGTTTAATTTTCTGCCGGACATTTTTTATTTACAAAAAACTGTTTTCCCATGTTAAATGCCTATGTCAAGGTTTGCCTGGGACACACGATATATATATATATATATATATATATATATATATATATATATATATATTTATTTATTTATTATTCAACACAGGTTATACCTAATTAAAGAATAACTTCATGATTTGTACATATGTATATAATATAAGTAGTACAAATAGTATGACACAAAAAAGAAAAGATAATTATAATACTAAGAATGTAATAAAGTGCCTAAAGTAGACTTAAAAACATTTATGCTTCATGCAAAATCAAGATTAGCACAATATAAATTATAATAACGACACAGAGTTAACTGGCGAATTGAAATGGTAAGCAGTACGGGAAAAATTACACAGAAAAGTATTATCACACACATGGATTGATATAAAATTTAATCTGCTTAAGTAATTCACTATTATCGATATAGTTATTCACAAGTTTATACAGAAAAATAATTTGCTGCTTGATTCTTCTACATTCTAAGGACACAAGATCAAATTCAACTAATAATGTATTATATTCTAAATTTGGCTATGAATTATTCAATACCAGAGAAACTGATTTGCAAATTTTTTTCTGAATATTTTCAATAGAATGTATTACATATTTTTGTGAAGGATTCCAAATTGTCACACCATATTCAATTTTACTTAATACCAAAGAAAAGAAAAGTATTTTATAACTTTTAGATTTATAAAATCAGAGGTAGATCTTAAAATGAATCCCAGTGTTTTATATCCTGAATTAATCAATGAATTTACATGATATATAAAAGTTAATTTAGAGAGATTTAGATCTTTTCTTAAGTTTACACGATTGACAATTAAATTATTCATAGTGTACTAAAATAAAAGCGATTCTTTTTTCTTACTAAACGTAATTACATTGCATTTGTTAATATGGAATTGTAAATGATTTGACATTGACCACTGATATATAGAGTTTAAATGTAGTTGTAACTGATAGCAGTTAGTAATATCATTTATAGTAATATAAATTTTAAAATCATCAGTGTATAAGATACATTTTGCATACTTGACGACATTAGCAATATCATTTACAAAAAGTATAAACAATAAAGGGCCGAGTACCGAACCCTGTGGGACACCAGAAGAAGCTAAAAAAATTGATGACATATCCATTGCATTGCACAAACTGAAATCTATTACGCAAGTATGATTCGCATAAATTAAGTAATGAAGTAGAAAAACCAATCAATTTTAATTTATATAGTAAAATACTATGAATAACAGAATCAAAAGCTTTTTTGAAATCCGTATAGACAACATCAATTTGTGCTCAATTATCAAATGAATCATAAACGTATTGAACTAAATTCATTAAATTTCAAATGGTGGATCTTCCTTTTATGAAACCAAGCTGGCCTGGACTTATATAATTATTTGTTTGATACTGCATATATTTAAATAAAATTACTTCAAAAATTTTAGCGACCGAATTTATGCATGATATGGGAAAATAATTTATAATTTTATTTGTGTCGCCACCCTTAAACAACGGAACAATTTTAGATTTTTTCCACAAGTCTGGAATAGTTTCTGTTTGTAAACTTAAATTAAAAATTAAATATAGGGGATAAATAAGAAAATCGGTACATCCTTTAAAAATATAAACTGAAATATTGTCAGGCATTAAGTAAGTTTTCCATGTAAAGAACTTAAATTTGTTCCACCCTGTACATCATTTTCTCCTGAACTGAAACCATGTTGTGCTAGTACCCGTCGAGCTAAGCATAATATGGCAAAAAAAAACCTAAATAAAATATTTGAGGTCCAACTTAGAATGCAAATATCTCAGGAACTATGCAAGATATTAATTTGCGCTTTGGTATCAGCAATTTAGTTTATGGACGAGGGCTTCAATTTCTCATCACCCTGCCGAAACAAAAAAAAAAAACAATTATTTTGCAGTATTGAATAAAAAACTTATACAGGGTGGTGGTGGTTAGAGGTGAACATAGGTGTAACGTTTGTGTTGTTTAATAAAACGTTTAAGATTGAATATATATAATTTATATACATATAATCGTATAAAATAACAAAATTTATGTTGCAATTATTCACATCAACAGGAACCTATCAGCTTGCTTATCTAGGCCACCAATGTCCCCAACATTACTAAATTATAGTTCTCTAACAAACTTACAGATTGCCAACCTTACATCCCCCTTTTTTTCTTTTCAAAATTTAACATAATTTATAAACGTAATTTAACTGGCTTAATTTTTTTCTTCCAAATCTTGAGACTTTGTCAGGAGCTCTTTCTTGGGGTTAATGCGATTAATGTACTGGACTTGAGACTGGATGAGGACCTTTTTCCTGGATTTGTTTCGGTTGATACGCTGTACTTCTCTCTTGGTCGGGTAGCTGTGGTTTTTTCTCACCTTCTTCTTCCTCTTCAGAGGGCTTGCTCTTGTACTCAGACTGGTTGTTGATTTTGCCTGAAACATAGCTTTCTAGAATCCATGAGTTTCGTCTATATGTATTGCCGTGTTCTGTTTGTATTATGTAAGACCTCGGATCTTCTGTTTGTTCTAAATTTATCGCTTCTATCCATTCGTTTTTCTTATTTCTATATCTTACTTTCTCGTTTACTTTGAACTCTTTCTCTGTCTTCTTGTTCTTGTCTGCGTATTGTTTTTCCTGTATTTTTTGAGTTTTGTTTGAACATTTTTTATCAATTGTGGCTTTAGTAACTTTTCATTTGTTGGTAGTAGGTTTTTCGTTCGTCTATTTATCAGCCTTTAAACTGGAGAACCGACTGATCCTCTCGGAGTATTTTGATTATGTAAAAGAGCTAGATATCCGAATTTGCGTCTAAACTTTTTTAATTAATATTTTTGCTTCTTGGACATATCTTTCCGCCAGTCCATTTGACCTGGGAAATTCAGGACTGGAAAATCTATGTTTGAATTTCCATTGCTGTGAAAATATTTTGAAGTCTTCACTGGTATATTGTCTGCCGTTGTTCGTTAATAGGATATCTGGTATACCATTTTGTGCAAACCAGTATTTCATTGCTGTAATCACTTCTGAACTTGAAATATTCTTAATCTTCTTATCATAATCTTACAATCAAAATATCCAGAATATGCGTCTGCTATTACAACAAATTGCTCATTGTTTATCTGGAACAAATCCGAAGCTACGACAGATCATGGTCTTCGAGGTACTTCCTGTTTAATTATTGTTTCCATTGGTTTATCCTTTTGCAATTTTTGGCATGTTTTGCATTCTTTCACGTAATTTATTATATCTTGTTCCATGCTCGGCCAGTAAACATGATCTCTTGCCAGCCGGAGGGTACCATAATTCCTTTGTGGCTTAAGCGACAGCGTTTCATGATCATATTGGTCATGCTTTTTGGAATTAAAAGTCTATTGTTTTTAAAAATCATGTCAATGTAATAGGACAGCTGTTCTTTATACGACCAGCATTTTCTTAGTTCTGGTTCAACTTAAATTTATTTGTCTGGTCAGCCTTTGTGGATTTGTTGTTTTAACAGCAATAGTTCATTACTTTTGTTTATGTCTTCTTTTAGCTGCGTAATTTTATCTGCCGGCATCGGTATTATCACATATATTTCTAGTTTCGTATCTTCTTCTGTTTCTGGCTGGAACTGACAATCTCTGCTGAGCGTGTCCGCTACGTATAGTTATTTGCCTTTCCGATATTTTAATACTGGATTGTACGGTAATACTTCTAGTATCATTCTTTGAATTCGTACTGGAGCTTCATGAATATTTTTGTTAAATATCGTCTCCAGTGGCTTGGGATCTGTTTCGATTAGTAACTCTTTATTTCCCCATGCATACTCATGGAATTTTTTACATGCCGTAACTATAGACAGCATCTCTTTTTCCATTTGACTATGTTTTTGCTGAGTTGTTGTTAGAGCCTTTGCGCTATAAGCAACTGGTCTTCCGTCTTGTAACATTACATCTCCCACTGCAATACTACTTGCATCTACTGACAACACTGTTTTCTTTTTTGGATCATAATATTTTAACAATGGCAAGTTCTCAATTTGTTGTTTGAGTTTATTAAATGCTTCCTTCTGGGGATAATCCCAATACCATTCTATGTTTTTGGATAGCAACTGTCTCAGCGGTGCTGTAAGTCCTGACAAATTAGTGATAAATTTTGACAAGTTACATACCATATCAAGAAATCTCTGCAGTTCTTTAAAGTTACTTGGCGATTTTAACTATTGTATCGTTTTTATTTTTTCTGGATCTGCTTCTAGACCGTTTCCTGACAAAATGTCTTCTAAGAATTTCACTTTATTTTTTGCTGATTGACATTTGTCAGCGTTTAATTTTAGGCCAGCTGTTTTTAATTTTTGTATTACTAGGTTTGTTCTATTTTTCAATTCCTCTTTTGCTGTGGCATAAATTAAAATGTCATCCATTAAACATTCGGCGCCTGGTGCAGCTTCTATTATTTTGTACATGATTTGCTGGAACACCTCCGGGGCAGACGATAGCCCAAATGGTAGCCTTTTGTATTTATACCTACCCCAAGGCGTGGCAAATGTTAGGTATTTAGACGTCCTCTCTGTTACTTTGATTTGCCAAAAGCCCTTCTTACAATCTTAAATTGTAAACCATTTTGCACCACTAATTTTGGCTGGTATTTCTTCTAATGTTTTTAGTATCGTCGCTTAAGATTTTTGTTTTCATTTGACGGGTCGATGCAGATACGTATTTTACCAGTTTGACGAACTACCACCATTGGTGATACGGCCGGTGTTGGTTCGCTTATGGGTTCGATTATTTAATTTTTGGTCATTTTATCATGTTCCCGCTTTACATCTTCCTTTATTGCGTAAGGAATTCTTCGTGGTAGATGTATAATTAGCTTAGGATTGTCTATTAAGTCTATGTCGTAGACAAATCCTTTAAGACAGCCTATTCAAATATATCTTTACCTATTCCTACTGTTTCAATTCTTTGTATGAAACCTAATTTTATGCAGGTATTTTTTGCTAATATTGGTTGTACATTCGTTTTCACAACTATAAAATTTATTTTTCTTTCTTCTGTTTGTTTTCCACTTTTGCTTGGACTTTTCCTTCTACCTCCACTTCATGGTTAGAAAACAAAATTAGTTTCTTCGTTCTTGACTCATTTACTATTAGTTTTGTTTTCTCGGCTATTGCCTTCGTTATTACTTTGCACTGTGCACCCGAGTCTAATTTGAATTTGAGTTATACATTTTCTGATAATTTTAGTATTTCGTGGCAATCGTCCTTCTTTGATTCCTTATCTTCAACCACGGATACAAATAACGTTTCTGCGTCAACTTTTGGAGTTTTACAGCATTTTGCATAGTGACCTAATTTATGGCACTTGTTGCATTTTTATTAAATGTTGGGCAATTTCTCCTTTCGTGTTTAACAGGAACATTCTTCTTGTGTAGTATTTTCTGCACTACATTAATTTGTTGCGAATCATCTTTACCATTCATTGTGTAGAGCTGTTTTCTTGCTTGGTCACTTGCTCTGCATATATTTATAGCTTTATCTAGTGTGAATTTATCTTCCGCAAGAAGTCGTTCTCTGATGGCGTCATTATTTATGCCTACAACTAGTCGATCGCATATTAAACTGTCCTCGAGTTTCCCAAAGGAACAATTTTTACACTTACTTTTCAGTTTTGTTAGGAATTCATCAATGCTCTCGATCCCTTTTTGTTCCTGTTTTTTTAAATACATACCTTTCCAGATGACATTTAGTTTTGGGACAAAATGTTCCTCATATTTTTTCTTTATCTTTTCTACATCTTGTTGATCAGCGTCTTTCAGGCTAAACGTATTGTATATGGCGGCTGCATCTGGTCCTATAATCATCATTAGAGTTGCGACTTGTACTGTTGCTTATTTCTTTAGATTTGTTGCTGCCTCGTACCACTGGTACTGTTGTTGCCACTTTTTCCACTCTTCGCACATATTTATTTCATTGCTAATGTGTAGTGGTTATGGCGGTCTTAACCCAACCACGCTATCATCGTTTGCATTGTCTAATAAAACGTTCGAGATTGAATATATAATTTATTAACATATAATCGTATCACGTCAACAGAAACCTGTCAGCTTGCTTAACTAGGTCACCAATGTCCCCAACATTACAAAATTATAATTCTCTAACACACTTACAGATTACCAACCTTTAATAGGGATGTAACGTGGGATTTTAGTTTTCTGTAATTATCCTGCTGTCGTGTTCGTCTTACGGGAAAACTGTAGAGTACAAACTAAAATTATTGTTCAGAATTAAAAGTTGCAATCAAAGGCAATGTTTCTAGTTTCTTTCCAATTTTAAAATGAAATTTCAAAATTTCTGTTTATTCGTGGCAATAGCCATGACTTTGACATTGTACAAAACAATATTATTTAATTTATAAAATAAAGATTAGGGCTAGGACTTCGAACTGGGTATTTAGTTATATGGGAAACACCCACCCACCCGGACCAAATGGAATACGGGTCGGAGCCGACTCTTCACCCATAAGAACCGCGTAAACCCATATTATCCGTAAGAACCGTAAACCCGTATTATCCGTAAGAACCGTGTTTCCCTTAAGACTTGACGTTATATATGAAGCGTACGACTGCCTGTAAGAGGCATACTTCGCCGCAGAACATACTTATCTCATTATTACATTTAAATACACACATGTAAATTATTTATAATGGTGTCTGTCTTAAAAATCGAGATATTTTTACTTGTCCTCTTATTGTGCAAATTACTAACTTATCTTTTAAAACTAATTGTATTATGTGAACTGTTTAATCAAATAAATTAACTAAATTAAATAAAATTATTTTTCAACGGTGTAATTATTTAAACAGATAGCAACGCACCTTAATAATACGTCTTCCGGGTGATATGGTTCTTACGAGTAATATGGGTCTGTGGTTCTTACGGGTAATACGGGTCTATGGTTCTTACGGGTAATACGGGTCTGTGTTTCTCACGGGTAATACGGGTCTTACTGTTCTTATGGGTGAATCATCGGTTTTGACCTGTATTCACTGATATACGGGTGAGCGGGTGTTCTTTTGGATCCACTGGTATTCCGAGCACTAAGTAAATTAAATAGTGAATTTTATTCGAATGAGGAATATGTCCTTAGTAAAAAGAATTATTGCAGTGGAAATTGTTATCAAAGAATACGGAATTAATTTTCCATACGTTAGATTGACATTTTACTTATAACTTACGGACACTAGAAAAATGAATAAAAATCTTATAGCTATTGCTTCGAATTAGCAGAAATATTGAAATTTATTTTTAAAATTGTGAAGAAACTAGCAACATAATAAAAATTGCAAAACCAGTTTTGAATTAACTTTACACTCTACACTTTTTGGCGTAATGTGAACAGGAGAGCAGGAAATTGCATAAATCTAAAATCCCATTTTAAATAGCTATGGTCACCCCTAATCGCCACCATCCGATATGGCATTTAATTAACAAACAAGTACGAAACGGTGAAAGTTTCACATTTTGATGGCCTAAAGTTTACTGCTTTCTTTTTACAGTAGACTATGCAGAATGTTTCACAACTTCGAGTGTAAACTTTAAGGGCATATAGCATATGGCACTAATCAAAATTAGCAAAAAAAAAGCTTAATTAACGTAGGACTGATCTTCAACTGATTCCGAAAAAAGGCCAATTTTTTATTAGAATCGATGAAAAATTGAGATCGAACAAAATTTTGTCTATGCCAATAAATAGATTATAAAACTATAATAAAATTTTATATAATACATTTTTTTATTTCTAATAGTTAAGAAGTTATTTAAAAAATAAATTCAATAATAATAATAATAATAATAATAATCTTTATTAATGGTAATAAAAAAATCAGGTTCAGCTACAATGCTGATCTTCCACCTAACCCAGTTTAACAACAACTAAAGAAAATTAATTAATATAGACATTAGTACACAAGCATAGAATATTGAATACAAACAGTACTAGTACTAATATGTTTTTAATTCAAATTAAATTTAAACAAGAAAAATGCTTTTTAATTTTATTTTGAAAGCGCTTAAAAAAGCTTTTTCAAATCCATATTAATATTATTGTACAATGTAGGCCCTAAATACGAAAATGAACCCTTAAACTTACTTTTTTTGAAGCAAGGGATATTAAGAAGCGACGAGCTGCGTAAAGTATAATAAGAACGCTTTTCCGTTAGCTTAGCAGACAAGTAATACGGTGTATCACATTTAATAATTTTATGAATTAGGCATAGGTATAAATATTTAATTCGATCATCAATGTAGGGCATATTAGCTTTGTGTCGAAAATTAGACACATGTTCATATTTGCGCATACCAAAAATTAATCGGAGACAGGAGTTCTGGAAAAATGTAATACGGTGTTTGTTTCTTTTAAACAAATTAGGGACATATACGCAGCCGCAATAATCAAACAAAGGATAGATTAGAGATTGAACGATTTTAAGTTTGGTAGCAGAAGATAGAGTATTTTTAAACTAATATAAATATTTCAGTTTCAATCTTGCTGCAAGGAGTATTTTATTTAAATGATGCCTGAAATTTAAGTCTTTATCGATATACATCCCCGAACCTTTAATGACCACAGTACATTGCAATGGGATGCCATCAAGTAGAATCGGTGTATTGAAACTATAATTGCCTACTACTAGCATAGAAGACTTTTCAGCATTTATCTTAAGACCATTATCCCTAACCCATGTAGAGACATTACTCAAATCTTCATTGAGCAGAGCTTTTATATATTCATTTTCCTTTGAGAAAGATGTTACAATTTGAGTATCGTCTGCATATGAATGCATCGAACTGTGAGCAACCGTATTAGGTATATCAGCTATAAAAATCAAGAAGAATAATGGCCCTAAGATTGATCCTTGAGGGACACCAGAACCCAGATACTGCAAATCAGACGATGTGGTTTCCCCATATTTATTAGAGATGTGTACAGAAAAATTGCGATCAGTTAAGTAGCTACGACACCAATCAAGTGCCTTACGAGAGAAATTATAATATTCTAATTTTGCTAGAAGCAATTTGCCAAGGTAATTTTGATTAGTGTTATATGCCCTTAAAGGTTGTATAGAAATAACACGCTGTATATAGCACCATCAAAACTGCGGTGATTTGCAATAATAAAAAAAACTAAAGTACTAAATTCAGCAAACCTATTTCAGAAGTCTGCAAATAAAATTAGTTTCGCACACCCACGAATATGAGATGTTATTCTTTCCACAGATTATAAGAAACAAAATGCATTATATCGTAAATGAAATAGTGACTGGAACTGTTACAGTTCCTCTTCCTCTATAAAGGGTTACGAAACTATTATCGTAAATGAAATAGTGACTGGAACTGTTACAGTTCCTCTTCCTCTATAAAGGGTTACGAAACTAATAACAAATTTTAACAACTGGTGTACCCTGTACCGTTTCTATTATTAGTTTCAATCTCCTTGATCTATTGCTAAAAATCTGTTAACAATCTATCTTGTGTATCCCTCGTTGTTCGTGAGTTTATAATATTCTGATAGGACACAAATCAAGTCAGTGTTTGTATTGTGTGATCGCTTGAGCGCCCAGCGAACTTGGCTGTCATGTTGATTGGCGAAGGCATGGTGAGAACTTTGTGCTTTCGCTCAGACCCGAATAATTCAATTAGCTCGACGCCGTATTGTTCTAGATAACGGTGGACAGATTCTATGTTGCCGAATTAGGTAAGTATACGGGATAACAACAAATTGCTCCCTAAGATAAGATAACTTCTCAACAAACATTTTAAATTTGAGATCTACACTTCTACAGTTGAGCACTACATAAATTAACAGTTATCAAATTTATATGTGAGTAATATTATTGTTGTAAAAATTATAATTATATAGTCCTGTACAACAGAGCTGGGCAGTAATTAACTGCTAATTAAATTACTTTTACTCACAAAGTAATTTGTAATAATTTACTTTGTAAAAAATGTAATTGTCTTCAAATAATTTTCAAAACTTTGAAAAATAATTGAAAAATTAATTGATTTTTAGAATCAAAAGTGAAGAAATCCCCAGGAGATGAGTTTTGCGTGTAACTATAGGTTGCAGACAATTAACATACGCAACATTGTTCCTATAATAATCACAGCTCTATAAAGCTGGCTCAGCATTTTCATCTCACAACAATAACGTAGTTTTAATATTTAAAGCTCATTTATTGCTAATTTATTGCTCATGTTAAAGAATTATTACTCTTGCCGATTTTAAGAAAATTGATGTGAGCTAGCTTAAAGACGAGTTAGCTCACAATCAAAAATTAAATAAATATACTTGTCGCAGAACAGAATACGATCTGTTATAATTTATTGCTCTAATTAAAAATTTATTGCTTGCAAACAGTTAAGTTTTTCGTCACATACTTTGCAGACAAGGCGTTTGAGACTACTAAATGAATATCTGACGTCAAAACAAGTTTTTCTACTGAAATTATGCTTTATCGCAGATTATTATTAGTTCTCAATAATATACATGCGAGTGAGCTGCAGCAATAAACTATATTAGCAGCGGATTTAGTTTGAACTCGACTTTAATTAAAAATTATCTGTCGCCCTACAAAAACTGTTTTCCTACAAAAATTATACTTTCTCGCAGGTCACATATTAGTTTACAGTAATATACACACGTGTGAACTAAAGTAATAAATGATTTTAGCAGCGCATTTAGCTTAAACTCTACTTTTATAGAAATATTTTGCAACAAAAATAATTTGTCACATTAGAGCCCTTTAAAAACTGTTTTTCTACGAAAATTATACTTTCTCGCAGGTCACATATTAGCTTAGAACAATATACATGCGTGTGAGCTGGAGCAATACATTATTTTAACAGCGCATTCAGCTTAAACTCGACTTTTATAGAAATATTTTACAGCAAAATTATTTGTCAACCTAAAGCCCTTCAAATACTATTTTCTCTGGAAATTATATTTTCTCGCATGCCACAAATTACTTTACAACAATATACACGAGCATGAGATGGAGCATTAAATAGTTTAACCGCTCATTTATCCTAAAATCTACTTTTACTGAAATATTTCGCAACAAAAATTATCTGTAGCCCTAGAGCACTTTAGAATTATTTTTCTAATGAATTTATACTTTCTTGCATGTCACAAATTAGTTTGCACAAATATATACGCGTGAGCTGGAGCAATAAATAGTTTAATCGCGTATTTACCTTAAAGTCACCTTTTACAGAGGTATTTGGCAACAAAAATTATCTGTCAACCTGGAACAGTTCAAAAACAGTTTTTCTATGGATATTATATATTCTCACACGTCAGCATATTACACAAAACTAATGTATAATATCCGCAGAAAAACAGCTTTTGAAGTATCTTAGAGCGATAGATAGTTTTTGAAGTGAGTTATTCCTGCAAAATTTTGCTCCAGATCACATGAGTAAAATTATTGAGAACTAATTTGTGACCTGCAAGAAAGTATAATTTCCTTAGAAAAATAGTTTTGATGTACTCTAGAACGATAGATAGTTCTTGTTCCGAGGTATTTCTGTAAAATTCAAGGCTAAGCTAAATGCGCTGTTTATTGCTCCAGCTCACATACGTGCAGATTGTTGTAAACTGATATCTAACCTACAAGAAAGAATAATTTTCATAGGAAAACAGTTTTTGAAAAGCTCTAGGGCGACAGATCATTTTTGTTGCAAAATATTTCGATAAAAGTCGATTTTAAGATAAATGCGCTGCTAAAATAATTTATTGCTGCAGCTCACACGCGTGTATATTGTTGTAAATTAATATGTGACCTTCGAAAAAGTATAATTTTCGTAGGAAAACAGTTTTTGAAGGACCCTAGAGGGACAGATAATTTTTGATGTGAATATTTCTTTTAAATTCGTGTGTAAGCCAAATGCGCTGCTAAAATAATTCATTGATCCAGCTCACACGCGTGTATATTGTTGTAAATTGATATGTGATCTACGAGAAAGTATAATTTTCGTAGGAAAACAGTTTTTGAAGGGCTCTAGGGCGACAGATAATTTTTGATGCGAAATGTATCTACATAAGTAGAGTTTACGCTAAATGCGCTGCTAAAATGATTTATTCCTCCAGCTCACTCGCGTGTATATTATTGAGAATTAATATGTGACCTGCACGAAAGTATAATTTTCGTAGAAGAACAGTGTTTGAAGGGCTCTAGGGCGACAGATAATTTTTGATGCAAAATATTTCGATAAAAGTCGAGTTTAAGCTAGATGCGGTGCTAAAATAATTTATTGCCCCAGCTCACAAGTATATTGTTGTAAATTGATTTGTGCCCTGACCGAGAAAATATAATTTTCGTAGGAAAACAATTTTTGAAGGGCTCAAGGGCGATAGATAATTTTTGATATGAAATATTTCTTCTAAATTCGTGTCTAAGCTAAATGCGCTAATAAAATAATTTATTGCTCCAGCTCACACGCGTGTATATTGATGTAAATTAATATGTGAAATGCGAGAAAGTATAATTTTCGTAGGAAAACAGTTTTTGAAGGGCTCTAGGGCGACAGATAAATTTTGATGCGAAATGTATCTATATAAGTAGAGTTTACGCTACATACGCTGCTAAAATAGTTTATTGTTCCAGCTCACAGGCATGTATATTATTTTAAACTTATGTGACCTGCGAGAAAATATAATTTTTGTAGGAAAACAGTTTTTGAAGGGCTCTAGGGTGTCAGATTATTTTTGATGCGAAATATTTCTGAGAGTCGAGTTAAAGATAAATGCGTTGCTAAAATAGTTTATTACTTTTGCTCACACGCGTGTATATTATTAAGAACTAATAATGACCTGCGATAAAGCATAATTTCCGTAGAAAAACTGTTTTTGAAGTCTTATATTCATTTAGTATGCTCAAACGCCTTGTCTGCAATGCATGTGACGAAAAATTTAACTATTTGCCAGCAATAAAATTTTAATTAGAGCAATAAATTATAACAGATCTTGTTCTGTCTTGCTACAGGTTTATATCTTTAATTTTTGTTTGTGAGCTATCTTATCTTTATGCTAGCTCACATCAATTTTCTTAAAATCGGCAAGAGCAATAAATTTTTAACATAGCAAATAAATTAGCAATAAATGAGCTTTTAATATTAGATCTATGTTTATTGTTGTGAGATGAAAATGCTGAGCCAGCTTTATAGAGCTGAACTAGGTACTCCTATTTTACTTTATTCTAATTTCTAATTTAGATGTGAAGTGGTGCAACAAGCAACACTAAAGTGAAGTTCTTTTTCTATTTTCATTTAAGTGGAAGGCAATATGTCCATAAGTTTAATTTATTTTACGATTTACCCATGTACTCATTCACTGATGTCGGAAACGATTAAAGATATATTCTCCACTCGACTTTACCAAAGCGACTACTGTGGCCGCAATTTTTAATAAATTGTTTTATTACTCATTTTTATTATTATTATTATTATTATTATTTTTATTATTATTATTTGTACGAGTATTTTATATAAAAGAGTGTAGTATCTTTTTTATTAACATAAAATGAATGATTTCTTTTAAAGCAAAGTAATTAAAATGTCAAATACTATTCAAAACTATTTAGTAATTAAATTAAATTTTTCCTA
Organism: Ophonus ardosiacus; assembly: GCA_943142095.1. NCBI lineage: Eukaryota > Metazoa > Arthropoda > Insecta > Coleoptera > Carabidae > Ophonus > Ophonus ardosiacus. Next base: position 20,418,565 of record OW964833.1, on the reverse strand, counting down.
GCAGTAATTATTTTGCAAAGAAATTTAATTATATTTTGGTTAAAGTAATTGTAATTGTACTTAATTACATTTTGAAAGTAATTTGCCCAACTCTGCTGCGCAAAAATTACGTTCTTAGTCTATATATAAAACATACCTTCAAATTTATTGTGCATGTAGAAGTAATATTCTTAATTGTTATATGCTATTGCCTACTGAATTAACTTTCAATGAATGAAAAAAATATTAAGTATTAAAGAAAACTAAAATATACGCTGTGAAAATACTGTGTGTATTAAGGAATTTAGATTATGAATTCAAATAAGATATTTCGAATAATAAAAATTAATTATTTTACATATAATTTCTAGCTAATATCATGCTAACTCTAGAGTCGCGCTAGAATAATGAAGAATGAGACACATGGTTAACATTTTTTAGAATTTTAAATCGAATATGTTCAAAGTAGTTCCCTTCATCAATACCATTAGGTATTGATGCACTTCGTCATTTTATCCTTCCAATACTTAAAACCTCCCAGCCATTCTTTTTTGGAATGCTTTTCAAGTAACTTCTAGGAAACCGTTAATAGCGGTTATACTAATTTCTGGGAAAATTTAAAATTGTTAAATTAATTTCAGGTTGACTCAAAAACTGTCAAAGCTATCAAATTATAAATCATGATTCGGAAATGCTCTTTGGTTATTTTCATATTTTTACTTTCAATGATACATTAAAAAAATAACTAAGTTTCTACTAACTTAACTTTTGTAACCTAATTTCAATTGACTAATAAATTTCAACGGCCTACACGATTTTCTTATTCTTTAATTCTAACGTGATCATCGTATCATATGTTAGCAAATGGAGAAGCCTTGGACAAAAGAGAGAGGCCCAATTAATAAAAAGTAGCATATGTAAAACTCAATTTACTATAACGATGGTTAGAGCACAAAGTTATGGCCAGTTTTTTTACTCGTTATGCTTACACTTTCGTTTTAACAATTTGAAACTGGAGTAATATTTTTACCATGACAGTCATATAAATAGAATTATTTTTGACATTTTTGGCTTTACTTCTCATCAACGTGCAAATGAAAGACCTGGGCTTCGATTTTGTAACTTTAAATTCTACTGGCTTTCAAATTTTACTAGAATTGAGTACAATAATTAATACAAATATGATTATAACCATATAACTCAACTTTTCAAACTACTGCTCTAGACCAGTAGAATTTGAAATCTACTACTGAGGAATAGCGGACAAAATTTCACTTCTAATAGAATTTGAAATATAGTAGAATTCTTGATTTTAAATGATTTAACGTGACTGTATCTTAACATAAATGGACATGCAACGTTTTTGCTTCAAGCTATCGATATGATCGCGTCATAAAGTTTTGTTGTAGTCTGCAGTGTACGTATTCTTTATTTATATTACTACTAATAACATCTTGGAGTCTAGCGTTATTAAATAAGTGTTGAGGACAAATCCTAAAAGCTCTTTGTATCCTGTATCAATCTAGCCGGACTGGTAGCAGAGATTAGTAGATTAGTGACGGGCGACGCACAATCTCGCGACAGCAGATCGATTTCACTTGATCGGAAAACCATTTTGTTTACGTGCCTCTCAATGACTAGGGGTTGTCGGTTGCTGCTTGCCGCGTGATTGTCGCGGTTGCTGCTTGCTGCTTCCCGATCCGATCCTTGCCAAGCTTTCTAGTATCACGGGGGTAACGACAAACCGACGCAAATTGTAATCAACGAAAGGGTTGGAAGAATGGACGACAATGGGACGGAGATAATGAGTCAGCAATTTTATTTCAAATTTAGTTTTGCAAAAAATTCAACATACGAAATACAATTAAAACTTCTATATAACCATAACTTAGGGGTTTATTTTCGATGTCACGTGTTTATTGCTTATGAAGCAATAATTGTTTGTTAAACAAAAAGCAAGTTTGGGTGGTATGCATATGTACTTGCATACTAATCAATACTTGTCTAGTAAACAAGAACATGTATTGTGTTGATCAAGCCGTATTGTATATTGCTTATTGCTTTTCTGAACAAGATGACCTGTGGTGTTCTAATAAACAATGTAGAAAATTTGGGCGATATTTTTATAATAAATGCAGTTATTAACTATGAAAATAGGTACCTAAGATATATGTTTAAAATTTTTCATGTTTAATAATAGAATAGGATTTTAGAAATAAGATACGAATTATTATTACTAGAAGGTATTTTCGGAATTAAAGTAACTCTCTAAACCCAAAAAATATTTCTCGATGAGCATATTGTTTGACAAGAGAATTAGCTCAAAATTTAATATTAGCAGTAGATCAGTATTACGTGAGATGATGAGATGATTTCGAAATTCCTAAAAAAAATTAAGGTTACTTACCTATAATTATAATTTTATTTTAATGTTCTTCAAAATAAAATACTATTTGTTTTTTTTTGTCATGAAAATAAAATTTGATTCAAGGTTTTAACAAATTTAAATTTTTATGCTCAAGGAAGCTTAAAAAGCCTTTTATTTGAATTCGCGGTAACCACCGGTTCTTGTTCTAAATATGTTAGGTTGATATATTTGGAATTGTCTTTTTGTTGTTTTTTTCTTAGATTACATGCTTGCATAAATAATTCAATCTTTCACATAAACAATAACAGATTACTACTAGGTTAGAGTATATCTGCGCATGTGTTCAGCGTTCTTGCTTATTTAATAGCTTATTGCTTACCAAGTAAGTTGTTTATCAAGTTAGTAATCAGAATACCAAAGTTAAACACTATTGTAAAGGAACTTGTTTCGACAGGTTTGCGTTTTTTTGAAAATTATTTACTATTTTATTTATTTTGATAATTTTATTAAGTTGTGGATATAAAAATTACGCCAATGAAATATTCACACATCTGAAGCACAGTATAAATATAAGCAGTATTGCACTTCTCAGCGGTGTTCTTAATCTAGTAATTCGACAGCACAGCTCCTAAAATTCGACTCCTGGTTTATACATATGCGCATAATAATAAATGACAAAAATATACGCTGTGTTAAATGTTTACATACAAGCTGTGCAGGTGGAAGTTATTATGAATTTTTATTAGCGTCAAATTAATATCAGCATATATATTTTTTTTTCAATAAAAAACATACAAAATTATTTTTTTATTTATTTTTGTACATACATGAAAGGGTAAAAACATACTGCTTCACATCCCTTGAAAAAATTTAACTTTCAATTATAAGGCATTTGACCTTGAATAAAAAAATTTCGTCTGCGGCGCCTTTTTTTCATGATCCCCTGCCCCACCAAAATTTTAACCATTGATGTACGTTCCGGCACCTTTTTTTCTACAAAAAAGCACTGAATGGGTCTATTTGCATATTAACCTATCATTTAAGCAATAACATTTGTCTAAATAAGTTATGGATTGATTCTCGTTAATTTGTTAATTTTATTTTTTTAAACTTTCTGTTTTCTTTTTAAATGATGGTGCGGCAAAATTCTCATTTTCCGCACCCAATTACCACATCGTTTGTTTAACTGTAAAAATCTGTATTGCAGTATTGGTTTACTATTGTTGATATCTTTTCATCAATTATTTGCGTGTTGTAATTAATTATTTAAAAAAATAAATATGGGTATGGTTAAGTTCTCATTATTGGAAGCCAATTGACCACCCATTAGTTTAACTGTAAAATTATGTTTGAAAATATTAGTTTAGTATTATTGAAACTTTTCATCGATTGTATGCGTGTTTTAATTAACTATTTTAAAAAATACATGTGGGTGCGGTTAAGTTCTCATTTTCCGCATCCAATTTGCCAACAGTTTGTTTAACTTTTATAATCTGTTTTAAAGTACTAGTTTAGTAACGTTGAAACAAATTTATTGATTGTTTGAATGTTTTCTAGAATAATTAAGTGACGTTTTAATAAAATTAATTATAATATATATTTTTTTTCATTAGGTTAAAATAAGATCTCGATAAAGTAATAGTTACTATTTTTTCCGACCATTTTAATAAAACGTATCTCTTAGTACTCGAGATCTCAAGATTTCATAACAATTGCTTGAATTGTTTTTGAGAAAGTCGTAGACATAAAAGAGCAGAAAAAAGAGACGTATGAAACATATTTATTTTTAACTATTTAGAAAAGTACCTGTTCTCGTACCTAGAATCCAGAAATGTTGTTTAAATATTTCTAATATATCATCATCACGGCATTTTACCCATTTCTGAGTGTGCCACAATCTGCTTTATCACAGATATCGGTACTGATGATGACGTATTTGTAGCGTGTGGGCGCTTACCAGGCGTCCCCTCACGGGCATTCATTGCTGGCGTGGAGAGTAAAGCACAGGGGTCACTTTTGTGCCATTTAAAATCGAAATTTCTGTGTATCTTATATACTTCTTTTTAATATTTTTGAATTTCACCGCCAATAATAATAACATAACGTACTGCAATCTTTTGATAGTTTTCTGCAGTATTTCTTATTACCATACTATTATCAACTAGCTATAAAATATTGAACAAAAAAGTTGGAATCTTGAATCCCGGAATGAGAATTTTGACTGGACTGGACGTCAATATTTTTAAAATTAATTAAATTTTGTGTTATTTCATATAAAAATTTTATAATTGTATAACATCTAAAATTATATCAGTTTTAATATTTTTGTAATGGACAACTGGAATCATGGAACACAAATCCTGCATAACAATAATTATTCTCATTACACTGCACATGTAGCGTGGAATAGACTATATGTATTTTTATTTATAATATCAAATTCCATTTTGCAGTGGGTAATTGTTTTTATTTGAAATCTTCACTAAAGTGCGCAAAAGTCGTCATTAAAAGCTCAGAAACCAGCAGTACAGTAATCCATTATACGACGATATCATGCAAATTATATTTCGTAGGTTCCGAATAGAGTTTTTAAAAAATAGCTCTTTACTTCCAACTTGTATGTTATAAATTTTATTGACTTCTAAGTGATTGTAGTTACATACAATAAGTATAAAGAAAAAAATGTGCGTCCTTATCATCTAAACATGTCTTTTTATACCTTTCCTTATCAAGTGGAAGAGTATTGAACATAATGCTGAATCGTCTTATACCACTGTGAAATATAGTGAAATAATTAGGGTACAGATATATAATTTGTAATTGAAGTGATGCCAACCTTCTGAATATTGCTGTACATGTAGATAATTTGGGCAGGTGTACGATGTACATTAGTAAATTTGTACGTAAAATGAAAAAAATATAGACAAGAAGAACGAACTAGGTAATTCCAATGTAAAAGTTTGAAATAAAACTCATAATTTCTTGTTCTTTATGATAAATTCAATGTCCGAAATTAGCAACATTGAATGTCAGAATTGCAGATTATATTTAAACATAACCTGTAAAATAAATATTCCTGTTATTTTCACAATTTTTCGATTTCAAATAAAATTTTATGTGCACTCTGGCAGTGAAGTTCACTTTTTTCACATATCGTTTATTTTCCTCGCCTGCTCGGCCCTATGGGCCTCAGCAAATAATTTCTACATTCGCGATAAAAAAAAAACCAACTTCAGTGCCTCGATACATTAGAAATATTACGTTTCTTGTATTTGTCAATTTTATTAATCTCGAGACTGATTTCATTTTACTAGATCTGTAGGTCTTACATGAATATAGTAATATAATAATAATAATATAATATTGTATTATTGTTGTAAAATGCCACTTTGTACAACATTTTTTACTTCTATGTGGGTCGGAATTACAAACAAATATAGGTTCTATATAAATCCATAAACGCACGTTATGTATATTTCTATAAATATTTAACAGTTTCAAAATTACGGTGAAGTATGTATCGTTATGAACATTTTTGTATTATTTATACTTGCCAAAAATATTTATAGATTTACAGATCTGTAACATTTACATATATACATTTGTATAGAATTGATTCATATAATCACATATCTCCAATTAAATTACTTTTATTGTAAATTAACATAAATTAGTTCAAATAACAATCAAATTTATAACAGCAATGTAAAATAAGTTATAAATTAATATTAATTAAAGTATTTCCGAAACTGAAGATTTATGATTTGTTTCTGGGTATTTTTGCAAACGTTACAGATTTATAAATATAAATATTGAACAAAATCGTATCTGCTCTATTGCGATTTTATTAATTATTTATAATAGATTTGTAAATATGTAACATTCCAGCATTAATTAGTATAATTTTTTTTATTAAAAAGCTCTACTTAACCATTCTGTAAACAAATATTTAATGTAATATTTTTCTTGTTATTGATTTTCTTATTCTTAATATTTATATGAAGTGATACTACCAACTAAAAAATACATAATATTTTGAAAAACATTGTAAATTACAATAGGTACTATTTAAACTAATTTATATATACAGGTGGTGAGTCGAACACTCGATAACTTGTAGAATCATATTTGCGTAATTTCCTGCGCCCTTATTATTTTAAGTAAAAAAGCTTCAAATAAAAGTTGTAGAGCTTGAAATTCTACATCAGAATCAATTAATTTTACGTGCCCTGCAACCTCAGAAATGAGTTATTAACATGAGCCTGTTTCACATTATTTAAAGTATTTTAAAAGAAAGTTTATGTGTTATTTGTCATATCAAAATAATACTACTCAATGATTTGTATTTTCTCTTCCTGTGCATAGAAATAAAAATAATAATTTATTGTTATTTTCGTAAATAATTACCTAAAAAGATTGACGCCAGAAATAGTGATGAAAAACAACCCCTCACTCCTGTGACTTAGGAGTACATACAGCACGTCATTCATAGCCAATAGGAAAACAATTCACGTTATTTATATAAATAAAAGTAGGCGATGGTTTATCACATGTTAAACTGTACGTACTCTGACGTCACATTTGTTTCGGATCAAAATAATACACAAATTTCAATATGCCATTGGAAAATTATAGCCAAAGAAGGCGCTTATTAATTAAAATCTGATTCAAACCTTTCCTTGCACTTAAGCACAATTTTTTTTTTGAACTCATAATATATCATGATTCAAAAATGCTCTCTAGTTAATTCCATATTTTCAATTGTTAGTATAATTTAAAAATTGATTAACTACATTCTAACTTACTTAATTATAGCAACTTTATTTTATATGAACTGTTCTAAATAATAGTGCAAATTTTGTTTTCTACGGCCTATTTGATTTTCTCCTTCTCAGTAACTCTAGTGTGATCAATATGATTCATTGCAAAATCATGTTTTTCCCACATGTTGTGTTACTGAATGAACGAAATAGTGCGAAAAACATCATCATTTTGCAACTAAACACATAAATTGCTATTATATTACACTTTTATTTTACTTGAAAACGGAGCACCCAAATCAATTTTGAAGTTCCGGAGTCATTAATAGAAAATTGAATGCTGAAAAATATTACAAGCTACTCCAGACTACCATTGGGCCAGCTATAGACAACGTTGCAGGGGAAAATTAGTTTGGCTGCCCTGACATTGTATAAATGAAATTAGGAAAATGTATAAATAAACCGTACAGAAAATAAAATATTCTTCCACATTGAATTTTAATCTAATTAGCTCTTCATATGAATGTAAAGAAGAGGAATACGAGCGAATTATAATTTTTGTCACACAGACATCATAAAACTAGTAAACTCGTATTCTAGGGACCCTAAAACGTGCTTATTCATTAAAAACCCACCAGCGCATTTTTTGACCAAAGACAATAAATACCTTCCGTAGGTATAGGTACCTAAAAGTGACGGGAGGTAAAAAAGGAAAATTATCTTCGTTTATGCAAATTATTTAATAATATAAATATGTATACCTAAATATCTACAAACTATTTATAAAAACCAATGAAAATCAAATGAATTTTGTCTCATTAGTTATAATGAAGGTTTTGCGTTCCATGATGCCAGTTGTACATTATAAAAATATTAAAATTGATATAATTTTAAATGTTATTATACAGTTACATAAATTTTATAAAAAATAACATAATATAATTAGTTTTAAAGGAATCAACGTCCAGTCCATTCAAAACTTTCTTTCAAGGTCATATATTCTGATTCCGGGGCTCAAGATTCCGACTTTTTTGTTCAATATTTTATTACTAGATCACAACAGAGTAGCAATAAGAAATATTGCAAAAATCTACCAAAAGATCGCAATACGTTGTCATTATTGTTATTATTATTATTTTTATTATTATTGGAGGTAGAATTCAAATATACCAAAAAGAAATCTATAAGATTCGCAGAAATATGTGATCAACATTTTAAGATTCTAGGTATGAGAACAGCTAATTTTGTAAATAGTTAAAAATAAATATGTTTCATCCTGTACGGTTCTTTTTTCTGCTCTTTTATGTCCACGACTTTCGGATTTTCTCAAAACGATTGTTATGAAATCTTGGGATCTCACCAACTAAGAGATACGTTTCATTAAAATGGTCTGAAAAAATAGTAACTATTACTTTATCGAGACCTTAACCTCATGAATATATATATATATATATATTAATTTTATTAAAACCACTTAATTAAATAATAATAATATTTTGTCGGCTTTTAACTATATTTTAGTATAGCCCAAATACTTTATTTTATTTTTTTTTAACTTTACAATTTTTTATTTTACATTTTACTTATATTATAAAGTATTAAACACACACAAACATCCAAGCCCCTGGTGGGAATCGAACCCACGACCTCAGGATCTGAGCGGTGAAGGTCGCTTCGAGTGCTGCCAGAGACACACTGCCTCAACGCGCTTGACCACTGAGGCGGCTATTAAAACCACTTAATTATTCTAGGAAACATTGCAACAATCAATAAAATTATTTCAACATAACTAAACTAGTACTCTAAAACAGATTATAAAAGTTAAACAAAGAGTGGGCAAATTAGGTGCGGAAAATTAGAACTTAACCGCACCCACATGTATTTTTTAAAATAGTTCATTAAAACACGCAAATAATCGATGAAAATGTTCAGTGGCGGACTAACTCCTTCGGAGGCCCGGGGCGGTCTCTAATGCCGGGCCCCATATATTGAATGGGAACAGAAACCGACGAAATAAAAAGAATACAAAATGCAATAGAATTTATATTAAATTACGTCAGTCATAATAATTTTATAAAACATGTTTTCTAGCTTTAATTTTACTAAACTTACCTATAATATCATCATAATCTAATGTCTTCGCTGCTTTTCTCTCTACAGATAGAATTGCCAAATTTATTAGCCTATCCTCGGTCATAGTAGATCTTAGGTAATTTTTTATTAATTTAAGTTTCGAGAAACTTCTTTCACACGACGCCACGGACACACAAATTGTTAAAAAGTATTGCATGATCAGAGATAAGTTGGGAAGGGATTCACTAAAGTTCCATTTAATAATAAATTGCAGAATTTCTTGTGCTGTCCAGGTAAGAGATGTTTCTTTCTGCATTTGGTGGCAATTAAATGGCGTCGAAATCTCTTTACTTCTTGCACGACTTGTTCCTTCTCAAATTCATCGTAAATATTGTTAAGCTGTACTGCAGCTGATTCTAAATCATCATCAGGCGCTACCATTAAATATTTTGGCTGAACAATTTGAAATATATTGAATATTTCATCCATTGCAGTAAATCTTTGTGACAATTCATGTGTAAATCGATCTATATATTCATACATCGATCTACGCACCTCATCTTGCAATGTTAAGCCAACATCGCGTGAAAGTTCTCCAGGATTTTCCGCTGAACTCCGCCATGCACACCCGACATAGAAGCAGCATTATCATAGCCCTGAGCTCTACAAAACTCAATATCTAGTCCATCATCTTCCAAATGTTGTAAGATGCCCTTTGATATATCATTTGCAGTCTTTCCGGATATCGAAAAGAATCCTAAAAAGGACTCTCGAACCTCCACAACGTCTCCCTCAATGTGCACGTATCTAATTATTTCGCTCATTTGCTCAGTTCGGCTTTCATCTGGAGTGCTATCAAAGATAATCCCAAAGTACTTCGATATTTTTATGTCTGCGACAATTTTATCTTTAACGTGTTGGCCTAAAAGAGAAATAAATTTGTTCTGAATTCCTTTCGATAAATAGGAAGGCACTCTTTTCAATCCACCAGCGGATTCTTCAAGTTTCAAACAATGTTCCTTCAATATTGGATCATATTTTCCCATCAATTGTACCAGTTCCAAAAAATTTCCTCTATTTTCTGACGTAATATCTTCTTTGTGACCACGAAATGCAAGATTTTGCTGAGCCAAAAATAAAACAATGTCCAAAAGCCGATGTAAAATATTTCGCCATTTTTTTGTCTCTAGATTTATAACATTCTGATTTTCTTTGTCTATAGTTTTATTTAATTTCAATCCAACATATAGAGTTTTCCACTTTTCTAAATTTGTTAAATGATCAGAAGAAGACTCGTGTTGCGAAATCTTTGGATTTAATTTCCACCACTGATGAAATCCAGAACCAAATTGTTTATTCATATCTCCCTCAGATGCAAACAGTCGGCAACAAAAACAATACAACTTATTTAATGATGGTGAATAAACCATCCACTTTCGAAGGTACTTGGTGTCATTTGACAAAGTTGAGTAAAACCAAGAAGATGTTAAGCAACGATGCGATCCTTTAGCATGTTCACCCGGTCTTTCTGTGGAAAGAAAAGCTCCGTATTTGTGTTGAAATTTCTCACTACCCTGAATAATGATTTCGTGTCGAATATGTTCTGGTACGGGCATAGGCCAATTTGCAGCATCATTGGAATTTATTGATACATGCTCAGCAATTATTGCTCTTGAACATGTATTTTCATTTTCATGATCCTTTTTAAGAGCATCCAAATTTTCGTCAGTTATTTCCTTTTCTTTTCTAGCCTCAGCTATAACAATATCTTCACTAGTATTTTTTACAATTTGTTCAACATCCATGTCTCTGTCCGGTGTTTGATCTTCATTTTCTTCTTTTGGCTCTGACGATTGATTTTCTTTTTCTTGTTCTGGACTAGATCCTTCATCTTTAACGAGAAATTTCGATAAAGATCCAGCTAATAATTTTGCCTCTTCAGCCTTCGCTTTTTTTAACTTTCGTTTTTGAAAACCACTTGGACCGGCTCTCTTCACTAAAATAAAAAATATTTTAATTGTGCTGGGATTTCTATTGCGAAATTTATAAAAATACTGACTATAAAAGTCACTATTCATATTTTAAGTATATGAGAAATCCATTTACTTCAGGTAAAATGATAAGCTAAGATGATAATAATACTTTCGTTAATTAATAGAATGTATTTATTAATTAAGTACTTACTTTTCTTTCAGGACATACGCACTGATGCAGTCACTAACTTAAGGATTCATTAAAAACAGAAAAACTATTTAATTGCACTTTTTTATACATAAGATCGCGTTTGGTTCAGAGGTTTCGTTACTAATCAATGACACGTTTACGAACTACAAATTAGTCGGGGAATCCCCTGCACACGATCGGTACATCTGTTATGCTACCACTCAAGTGTTTTCAACTATGTTGAAAGAAAAGTCGCCAATTTGTGAACCAAAGATCACCAGAAATCACCAAATAATTAATTTCGTTTCCATACGTATACATTTTCAGCCTTATAATATGGTATTTTTAATACTTAACACATTTTATTACACATAGAACAATTATTCTTTTATGTAGAACTTAAATTTATAAAACTATATAAAAATTACTATTGAACCTATCCAGGGTTTCAATACTTCCTAAAAAAAATTAAATGTTAGATACTACACTACTCACCGCGAATCAATTTTTATTTTGAAAATTAACAAAATTAAAGTATAAATTTTTGATTTCACTGGTTTCAATATAGTAAGTTAACATAATACTTTAATGTAAAGTAACAATGTTTCTATTGCAAAATACTTATTACTAACCTGAATATATTTTAGAAAAATTACTAAAAATACATTAAAATCAATAGAACTTAGATAAGTAGCAAACGTCTTAAAAAGAAAAAAGAAAATAATAAATAAAACAATAGTTATAATTATATTATACGAATACAAAGGAAAATAAAGTATCTAGCGTCAATATATATGTAAGTAAAATAAATATATCATCACGGCATATTACCCATTGCTGGGTGTGTCGTGTCAGTCTTCTTTGTAGGTAGATATCGCATATAAGGATGACATATTCGTACCGTATAGGCGTTTACCAGGCAACCTTCACAAACATTCATTGCTGGCGTGGACAGTACACCATAGGGGTTATTTTTGTTCCATTTAAATTTCGAAATAATTTTTGGCGTCGGTAAGTATGTACTTAAATTAATAAATTTTAAATAGCGGGAGGTTTTGCGCTGGCCACATCAGATTTATTTAATCTGGAAACGGGGGCCCCTCTGTCTAGTAAGGCCCGGGGCTGACTGCCCCTGTCGCCCCCCCCCCCCCCCCTTAGTCCGCCACTGAAAATGTTTCAACAATACTGAACTAATACTTTAAAACATAATTTTGCAGTTAAACGAATGGTTCGTCAATTGAGTTCCGGAAATGAGAACTTATCTTAAAGTTTAAACAAATGAAATTATTTTAAAACGTTAACAAACAAAGGAGAATGAATACATTAACTTATTTCAACAAACATTATTGTTTAAATGATGGATTAATGTGAAAATAGCCCACCCACATATTTTTTTTAAATAAAGGGGAAGAACGAACAAACAATTAAATATAGCAAACATTTGAAAACGCATCCAAATAAAATAATTTATGTGTGAGATACTGGCTGTTGGCTTATGAGTTGGGTCAAGGTCACTGACGCCCGCAGTACAAATATTAAATGGCCTGCTGCTTGCTTTCCTGCTCAGTTTTCTGGCATTCGCACCAATGAAAATCTATTTGGGCAGGCTGTACATGTACAAGAATGTATAAATAATACTATTTTAAACTTTTTTTAAGTGTTTGGATCCTAAATATATTTTATGATTTTTCGAGTAAAGCCTTAGTAATTCGATGATAATTGTTTTACATTTTATATGTAGTTGTTTTACATTAATAAAGACGTTGCGATTGTAGATATAATCATCAGTTCATAAAATTGAATGGTGCCGCAAATATGAATTTTAATACATATTTTCTTTTTGCTTTACTTAAAAAGTTATAAAAAAATTAGAATATGAAGAAACCGCCCAAGACAGTATGTTGCTTGTCGCGATGGTTTCAAGAAAAATATTTATTTAGAAAAACGTTATTTTTATGTCTTTAATACTTTGCGTCCAAGGTCGTGGTTTTTATTGAAATTATAACAATTATAACAACTAGAATTGAGTACAGCCCGACATTTTTAAAAAGGAAATTAAAGGTTTTTTAAAGAACTCAAAGATAATCCGGTTTTCTGCAAATTACCTCTACTTCTAAATCACAAAAAATGTATTACTTCTAATAATTAATTTGTACAATAAAAGTAAAATTGATATGTATGTTGTAATGTCCTAAACACCTCAATTATATTTTGAATGATTTACTGTTTTGCATTCATATCATAAATAACTGTAAATACTGTGTAACAAAAGTATATAGTTTTGAATAATTATTCTTGTGTACAAAATATGGTCACGGCCTCATTTTTCAAAAACATGCTACGTATAATTTCATGAAAATCAAAAATAACTCATATTTTTTAATAAAAAAAACTTTATGTCATGATAATTTAAATCCAAGACAGGCGAAATTAATCCACAAATCATAATAATGTAGATACTAAAATTTTCACGACCTTACGAAAAAAATAAATAAATAACGGGGCACCATGTTTTGTTAAATTCCTAATAATTACTTGTTTTTGTTTAGGCCTTTCCTAAACCAAATTTAATTGTATCTCAAATAGTTAATAAACATTAAAACAATATTCTACTAAATCTGTTGTTTGACTGGTAGGTAAAAAATAGGTACTCTATAATATTATGACTTTATTAGCCATTCTTGGGTGTAGCAATCTGCTTTGTACGCTAATGTTGGTACTTATGATATGTATATTCGTATAGTGCGGGTACATGAGGCTAGCGTGAAGAGTATACCATAGATGTTACTTTTGTGCATTTTCTTTTTACTAAAACACAATAAATCTAAAATTAATAAATAAATAAATAAATATGAATGTAAATGAAGAGGCAATTAAAATATATATTTATACCGACAAATATTGTGTTATTTTGTATATTTTAATTAGAAATATTTACGTATTATAAAAAAAAATAGTACAATCGAGATCTCGAATTTCTACTCTCGTCTGGAGAAAATCTCGATGGCATTATTCTCGTCTCGTCTCAAAATATCGAGACGAGAATAAAATTAATCTCGTCTCGAAAATTCGAGATATTCCAGACGAGATCTCGAAAATGCGAGATCTCGCGGCATCACTAGGCTTAATGTAAGAACACCAATATTAATATTTGGAATTTTGGGAATCAGTGATTTAATATTAACAAGAATAATAATAATAATAATAATAACATTTTGTTCTAATAATGTTCATAAATATCCCTATCCTGATTTTACTGATATGTCTACATTAGTTATTATTGTAATAATACACAATTAGACTCATTTCTGCGAAAAAATTAATATGTTTTTTTGTATTAATAAAATTATAATCATGTAAAATTCATAATTAGAATAATCATTTATTTTTATACAGGTCAAATACTTATTTTCATTGACAGAAACTCAAGTTTTGTGACAGTTAAAACGTCACTCATTTCTTTATTTATTTTAATTTCATGGTTAGCACTATTAAATTGTAATTTTCATATCAAATTTATGCATTTACAAAAAATAAAAAATGAATTGTGTTTACAGATTTATGCTCGACAACTTTTATTTGAAGAATTTTTTCCCTATGTTAAATATCTATGGAACGGATTTCGAGCACCACGCGGTATAACAATGATATAGTAAATTAAATGCACCCATAATATATATATTGTTATACAGGGTGTTTCTATACCTCTGCACGAAACTTTAATGGCATATGCAATTTGATATATTGATTATAGAACAAAAAGAATTTTTTGGAAATTCGCAAAAGTAAAGGTAGTTCATTCCTAGCGAAGATTTTTAGTGCCACTGGTTTAATAGTATATTTAACTGATTATAATTTTGTTACTAATGAAATAGAAGTATAAACACTGCCTACAAATAATCATTTATTAATTAAGTATTATGTCTAATACCTTATTGCGTAATGATTTTTAAACAAGTATTTTTTTTATTTGAGTACCTAGTTTGGTTTCGTATAAGGTATTGAGAAGGTAAGGTGTTGTGGGAGAAATTTGAGAAAAATGTATAGCAACAGTGAATTAGTGGATGTTATTATTGTATGAAGAAGCGGCACAACAAAATTCATTGCATCGGGCGTGTGTGTGAGTTTGATACAATATGCTGCATTTTGTATGGCTGCAGAAGGAAATAATTTTGAACAATTTTTGTAACAATGACTTGTTGCAGTTTATTCTGATGTGAAATTAAAAAATTGATATCCTCAATTTTATTTTTTCCTTGACCTACCAAAACAATCAAAACATTCACTTGTTCCTGAAAATTATATAATACCTTTAATTTGATTAGTTTGGTTCATTACTAATATAATTATAAATATTTAAATGTACTATTAAACCAGTGGCACTAAAAATGTTCGCAACGAATATACTGCCCTTATTTTTACGAATTTAAAAAAAATCTTTTTGTTCTATAATCAGTATATCAAATTATATGTCATTGAAGTTTCGTGCAGAGGTATAGAAACACCCTGTATAGCCATAATATTAGAAGTAATATTTTCTTTTAAATCACTCCGGTAGTAAATGCAGTGGTAATATGAAATAATTCATAAAATCAATTTCTAATAATCCAACTATAGCACGGATGATTTAGTACTCGAAAAAACTATTCCGAAAGGCAATTTCGGGTATAAAACAAAATCTTCCATTCTATGTCTGTAATAAATCAGTGAGAAACGTGCAACCCAAGTTGTTTTTCATTTTAATTGGCTAATAACTGATATATCCCTACGCTTGCATCAGATTAAGCGGCTTCAACATGGACTAGGCGTAACATATCGTCCGCGTTCTGTTCAGCATCAAAAGAACACCAATTTATGACAAACATAACATAACATTTTCATTCGACATTTCCATATTTTCGATTGGTTAAACATGGAATTAATGTGTGTGGGTACATTAATTTAATCTGATTTATCTACTGGACGAATTTATGATCACGAAAACAATAGTAGAAATGTGTAATGTTCAATATTCGATTCAAATTCAAACTCTGGCAATTTAAGTTTCAACGTTGTACGGCTACAATATTTTATGTAGGTTGATTTCTTTATTTTTCCAATATAAACGTGAAGAATATATAGCAATGTCAATTATTGATATTGCCTTCCATATTTCTTTATTACTAGTTCAATTTGAATATATTTTAATATACAGACGCTGGGTTTATGCAGACAATTACATTTTAAAATTAAACTAAACAAGTAGTAACAATTGGCGACGTTTATGAAATGAAACTGAAGAACTAAACTAATGAAACTAAATTAAGAAGTTGGTTATTTTCAACTTGTAGTTCAATTTTATAATTTCTTAGTTTTGCACCTGCGACAATTGCACACTTATAATAGATTTAAAAACCTGACCTACGAAAATTTACGACGACTAAGTTTCTGCAGACACGAGCGACGATATACTAATTGGACTTATTCAACAACTTGTGTATCTATATTTTATACGAAATGTCCAACATAAAATTCTTAATTTTAATTTATTGCATAAACGACGTTATTTTAATTTAGTTAGTAGATTAATTTAGATTTATAACTTACATCCTGCATAAACCTAGCATTTTTTAAAAATTGCTAAAATTTATATTACAGATAACAATGCTTTATAGTTAGTGAGTTTTCATACTAACCCAAAGACTAAGGTTTGATTCTTGAAGTAGGAAAATATAATTTTAGTATTCACCTTGTACGAATTCGAGAATCGTGTTTAGAGGCTCACCGACTTGAAAGCTTGGCTTGACATGAATAAGCTTGAAAAAATAAAGTTGATTCCGACGTAGGTTGAAGTTTTAAGCCAATCAAAACTTAACATTTTGAAAAGCTTGAAATTTCAAACCAGGCAATATATAACATTTTGAGAAGCATGAAATTTCAAGCCAAGCAAAGTCTAACATTTTAAGATCCTTAAAAACTCAATATATATATAAATTAACTCTTCCATTATTTAACAATAACGGAATGAATAACGAATTGAATATTTTTCTGCTACGACAACGTTAATTGAACATAACGATATTGGTTTTACAGAATACGCTTTATTTAATAATTTTTCGTCATAACAATCCGCTATTGTATAACACTATTTCAAAAAATGTGCGTCAGATTAACTGTCAAATAAAACTTTTTATTTTGTTCTTTGGTTTGACAATTAATCCTTCCTTCAATTAGGGTAGTGTAGTATAAAGTATATATGAATACCAAAATATTTTGAATCATACGTCAGTGTCCTTAGCAAGTATTCAAACAAATAGGATAAGAATAATAATAAAAGATGCCTATTGTTATGTTCTTGCACATTCTTTAAATAATTTTCAGACAAAATTGACCGTTTTTTTTTAATTTAATTCTACTACAACACATTTCATTTTTTTTTTTGCAAAACTCAGATATCCTTCAAAATTAAAATTATATTCCTGTGTCTGTTAAAATGAAAAATCTGAATGGCTCATTGTTTTTAAAGTATTCTATCTAGAAACTCAAGTATCCCTTAAATTATGTTCACGTTCTTGCTTCAAATTGTACCCTCTCGAAAATAAGAATCTGCACCCTTCTTCCTAGGGCTGCGAGAAAAATGGTGTAGCACTGCGTAGGTAATTTATTAACTGGTTGATTAGAGCGGTTGAGGTAAATGTAGCGCGCCACGTGGTTAAATTTTCCTCTTGTCTGTAATGAAACCGGTAAATCTCCGTTTGCAAGACGCAGGACATCCTGAGTTTACTACCGCCAGGTTAAGTAAAACATGAAGTAGAATTGAATGTAACAACGACAACCCACCACGCGGTTAAAAATGTTATTCTCAATAATTCTTGTATTTACAGTTTATCATTTACTGACAAGTCAGTATTAGTTTCGTTTGAATGGTGTTAATAGTAAAGATGCATAGAAACCCGTATATTAATAGTTTTATTCCTAATGTATGAAATATTTTAAACATGTATCATCTTATTGTTTATTTTCTATGATGCTCTTACCCTCTGCTTCCTAATTCTTGTTCCAACACTGATTTGGCTGGGTGCGACACGAAATGGAGTTTTTCTTACATCTCTCGAGACCGTGAAATTAAAATAAGAAAAAGAACAGAAGCAAGGTATGGGACATAGCTCGGATGTTATTATGTTATTACCTTCACGGTTTTCGCCGGACGGAAAACTGTAGTACTTCATAGTTCACAATTGAACTTATTATTATATGATAAGTCGGGATTTTATAAAATAACTGTTATATATTTGAATATTACAAATAATACACATGATGACTTTTAGATATGCGGATTTATTAATAAACTTCTATTAACATTCATATGTGACACCATTTTTCAACTATGACCCATAAAACATTGACAACCGAAAACCGGTCTAGAACAGTTCGCCGCAGCCGGTTCGCCGCGACTTGTTCACCCCGGCCATTTCGTCACCGGTCCAGTTCGTCGCCGGGCCAGTTCGCCGCCGGGCTAGTTCGCCGCTAAGCTAGATAGCCGCGTAGCCGGTTCACCGACAATAATTCTACTTGCTGCTATCAAACTGTTTAATTTTGGACAAAAATGTTTCAAATAAATATTGCATAGAATTAAATTTTGTATCTAAACTAATAGTTATATTTTCTTTTGCATGTTTAGTAACCGAGAAAATAATATATTGAAAATTTTATAAAACTTACTTCTTTATAGTATTAGCCATGGCATTGAAATAAAATTTCGAACAAATTTTATGACATTTTACCTGTCAGAAACATAAAACATAGTTATTACCAAAATAATACTAGGTACTATCCTCTCTTCCCGTGAATAATTCTCCGTCTTCCGTAATGATAACTCAAAACAGAACGTTTCTGACAGGTAAAATTACAAATATAATGACATTTTACCTGTCAGAAACGTATCTGTTAGATTGTGACATATTTTATCTGTTAGAAATGTATCTATCAGATTGTGACATATGTTGGTGAAAACTATAATTTATAGTTTCTGACAAGTAAAATATCATAAAACTTGTTTGAAATTTTATTTTAATACCATAGCTAACACTATAGAAAAGTAACTTTTATAAAATTTAAAATTCAATATCTTCGGTTACGAAACGTGCAAAACAAAATGTGATTATTGATTTAGATGTAGAATTTAATTCTCTGCAATATTTATTTCAAGCATTTTTGTCTAAAGGCCACTTTTGCGAAGGAAAAACTAATTTTCCATATTTATTTATTTATTTATTTATTTAACTAACGAACACCACGAAGTTAAAATATAAAGTTATAATTTAAGTGAATTTAAACAATGTTTATTTGAAAAAGTGTAACTACAAAGGATCACAAACACTGGTATCTTAAAGTAAGATGTTACAGTGATAAGCGTACAAAATAACGTAAAATTTGAGTTATCTTCTATCGCCGGAGCACAAGGTTAGCTATCGATTATTAACTTTTGTCAATATTTTAATCAATACATGCTCCGCGCAGACATGTGCTTGCATTGAAACAGTGTTGCCAACCATAGTATATATAAATTTTAAACTATGGCGACCATAGATGAAATTAAAGAACTATTAACTCCAATTAAAAACAATTTAGAAAAATTAGCAAAAGTCTGTGTATTTTTGCAATAGAACTGCCGTAGATAATGAAGTACGCTACGAAAAAATTAAGAATATCTTAGAAGAAAAGATATCCAAATAGAAAACTTAAAAAGAAAAATTAGAGATAAAAATATCTCCTTTTTTCGGTATCCCAGAAGAAGACGATGAAAAACTGGAGATAACAATGATACAACTTCTCAACAACAAAATGGGGTTAACAAATATTTCCACGAGTAACTTTGAACGAGTAAAAAGGATTGGAAAATTTAACTCTAATAAATCAAGGCCTATTAAAATTGAACTGAACTTAAAAAGAAAGTTAAAAAAAGAAATTCTTACTCGAGCAAAATTACTAAAGTGCTCAAAAATCTACATCGGAGAAAATTTTAGCCCCAAAACACTAGAAGAGTGAAAAATACTAAAGCCGTATATGTTAGAAGCAAAAAAGGAGGGATACAAGGTCAACCTGCATCAAAACATTCTTTTCATAACGGACCAACGGACAAAAGCTCAGACTTTTTTGAAGAAACCTATGTGGCTCCAATCAATAAATTAGATGAAGAACCAAAACGTACTCCATTAAGAAGGAAATCTCTATCTATTAGCGACATCCTTAACACCTAATTCATATATAACGAAGGAGTTGCATGCGTACTCGAAGAAGCAGAATCAGTAGAAAAGGTACATGAAATACTACCACAAGAAATAATAAACGCACCTGAAACTCAGATGCATAAAAAGCAGAGAAAAGGATAGAAATCCACACAAGCAACAGCCACACTTGATACACAAGAAAAAAAAAGAAAATAACGGAAAAACTAAAAACACCTGGGCCTTTAGATAAACACATTAAAACTAGATCAGTATCAAAACATTTAATGCTAGAACATGAAATCATATGTCTCAACGAAACTGGTATACTGAAAATTAGAGCAAAAGTACAGGAAGCGCAATAGGAGGACTGATAATCTTCTCAAAAATTAATAGTTTTTAAATAAGTGTAACTGGATTTTTCTGCGCATAACAACCAGAATTCGAAATTTTATTTTAGACACAGTTTATTTTTCGCCTTCCTTCGATTACTCCATTCTTTTAGATCTAATAACCACTAGTCTAAATAACGTACTATGTTCATACCCAAACGATTCGATTATTGTAGGTAGAGACTTTAATGCCAGAATAGGCTCACTAAACAACTGCTATAATGCGATTATAAGAAACTCTTATTGAAATGCAGCAAGAACCACACACGATAATACCTTAAATAAAAAGGCCAAGGAGTAACTAAAATGATGGAACAAGAGAATCTTCTGATGTTGTATGGAAGAACCTAAAATAACTCACCAGCAAATTATACATACGTCGGGCCAAACGGCAAAAGTAAAATTTAATTATTTAATAAAAGAAATGGGCTTAAGGATCATGGAGAATTTAAATAAACGACGGAAGAAATAATGAAAAATTCAATGACTCTGCAGGGATTTGAACCCCGGACCTTCTCGAATCTAGCGAGACGCTGAGCCACAGAATCCGTTCCAAGCAGAGACATTGAATCTTCCACAATTTCTTTTTACAAATGTCGTAGGTGAGTACACGGTAAACGGTATGGATTCGTCGTTTATTTAAATTCTCCATGATCCTTAAGCTCATTTCTTTCATTAAAAACTTCAGGTACGGTCACAAATAATTAATTTCAACGATTCTACGACGGCTAATTATTCACACAACGTAGCGAATTGTTTGCGCTGAGTATTAATCCATACCGTTTAGGATGGTGTACTCACCTACGACATTTGTAAAAAGAAATTGTGGAAGATTCAATGTCTCTGCTTGGAACGGATTCTGTGGCTCAGTTGGTAGAGCGTCTTGCTTGTTACGAGAAGGTCCGGGGTTCAAATCTCTGCAGTGTCATTGAATTCTTCATAATTTCCTTCGTCGTTTATTTAAATTCTCTATGATCCTTAAGCCCATTTCTTTTATTAAAAACTTCAGGTAGGGTCACAAATAATTAATTTCTAAAATTTAATTACGAAACTCTACTTTTATAATAAACGATAGAATCCAAACTTAGACACAGAGCTTTCATATCCGACCCGAAGCACAAGCCGCTTTAAGGAAAAAAAGATCGTGCATTGATAAGTTATTCATTCTCAATTCATTATAGAAACTTCCTTCCTGAAAAGTCAAAAAGGGATATAGGCAATTTTAGTCGATTTTCGCAAAGCTTTTGATTTGGTACCCCACAACTTATAAGGAAATCTTAGAAATAGGTGTAAGTGGGAAAATGGTCAGACTTATGAAAAACATTTACGACGAAGCAACAATAAACGTGCAAGTAAACAAAAATTCGACAGAGGAAATAAAAGTAAACAAAGGAGTAATGCAAGGGGATTGTTTAAGCCCGCTTCTCTTCGCCGTACACATTCACAATTTAGAAATATTCGTAAGAAGTAAAAACCTGGAAGATTATTTTATAAACAAGAAGACAGACATCCTCTCACTACAATGCACAAACGATTTTGTAATTTTCGCAAACTCTCCAATAGATATACGTCACAAGCTTACAGCATTAACTAAATATTGCAACGATAAACAATTGTAATTTAATGCAGAAAAAACAATGTACTACATTTCCATGAAGGGAGACCTCCAAGAAGAAATATGACGTTCTATTGCCAGGGTGACGAAATAAAATTCTTAAATAGTTACTTGGGAATTTCCTTCAAACCTTTTGGATTATTTAGTGAAAATATGAAAGAATTTGTCATTAAAGCAAACAAAATAGCTGGAGCTTTAAAACAAATAATGAGTAAAGCTCAAATTCACTCCTGGTACACAATAATATAACTATAAACTTCAATAATACTACCCGCACTTACACATGGCGCAGAAATTTGGGGCCTTTACCAACGGGACAGTATCGAAAAAGGGCAATTACAAATCTTGAAACAAAGCCCGGTACTATTAAAAGAGGAAATAAATAACACATTGAGGGCCCACAATGAAATTATTTATAAAACTGACACGGAAAGAAGCCAAAATTCCTCTTACAATCCCTTTTATAAAACCTTCAATATCACCTTAAATTACTTAACCACCAAAATGCCTTACAAAGATTCCAAGATGGGATAGGTCACAACGTTAGCCAAGATGAAACCTGTTCAATCTGTAACAAATACGAATCCAATGACCTAGAACACTTCCTATTTTGCTGTCCTATATTCTCACCCATTAGATCAGCATATCATTCAAAACATTCTCATTCAACAACTCTGGACACCACCACATTACTTACAGAATTGACCAAGGCGAAGATGTTCGACATTCACAACTTTGTAACCAACTCACTCAGACTGCGCGCCTTCGCCATGAATTTATAATCTCAACTTTGTAATTTGAAATACACATATTACCAATCCTTTGTAATGGACATGTAATTATTTCTTCTCTTATACAAATAAAAATATATTCTATTTAATTTTTTAATTAACAACCACTCAACAGGATACAAAGTATCCCAATTACTGAGGGTTGGATATACACAGAATTACAATTATTATTAAAATTCAAAGTGACAATAAATAGAACATTTTAGTGGACATAAGATTGTATTGAAACAAAGGTTACATAACAAGAGTGATATACAAAAGAACTGTACAAAATAATTTATAATGACATAAGAAATGAACATAATGTATTTTTGAGCCGGATAAACAAATAATAGAAAATGTCAAATATTTTGCAATCTAAAGTATTGAAGATAGAATATAGTCTTCTAATAGGAGCTCTGACTTCATAATTGGTATTTACCAGTACATTAGTGAAGGTAGAATGATGTTTAGATGATCTGATAGGCATACGAGGAATAGAAATATTTATACTATCCAAACTTGGGATGTCATCCATTTTGTTACATAACAATTTATGTAAGTATAAGCAGGATAGCAACTTAAATCTATTTTCCAGTAACATAATTTTAAATTGTAGTAATGTTTGGGATTAACTGTATGAGATTGGATCAAATGGATGACAGATTTTTCTAGCGCAAAATTTGACAAATTTTCTTTGTATTCGTTCAATTTCCATAACATAAACTGGATTCCAAATAATAATGCAGTATTCAAGTTTGGATCTAACAAATGAGTAAAACAAGAATTTTAGCGTTGATATATTGTTAAAATAATGTGAATTTCTAATTATAAAGCATATGTTTCTGTACGAGCATTTTAAAATATAAATAATATAAGGAATAAACAGTTAACTTAGGATCAAAAATAACACCCAAATCCTTTATTTCAGACACTTTTTCAAAATTTACACCACTCATATTATAGGTATAGCTAAATGTATTGTGTTTCATTAGGAAGTCATAGATTTACAATTATTGATATTAAACTGTTATTTTGAGGAAGAAGACTGAACAAGTAAGTTGTTAATATCAGACTGAAAATTTTTGTAATCTAAATAAGAATTGATTATTTTAAATATTTTCAAATCATTAGCACATAATAATGAATTGGAGTAATTCAAGCATTTAACATCATTGATGAACAAAATGAACAAAAAATGTTTCAAGATTTGATCCTTGAGGGACCTGAGAGGAAGGACTAAAGCAATCAGATTTAGTATTGCTGTAATGAACATATTGTTTACGATTATGAAGATATGATTGAACAAGGAGCATTAGATCGGGGGAGAAATTAAATTGATGATGCAACTTGTAGAGTAAAATTTCATGGTTTACGGTGCAAAAGCCTTGGCCAAATCAGTATATACAATGTCTACTTGGGTATTTTTATTTCTAGCATTTAACCTAAAATCAGTAAAAATTAGTAGTAGTTGATTTGCCTTGGGCGAAGCCATGCTAAATAGGAGAAATAGCGTTTCTCACATAGGATTAAATGTATTTATTTAAAAAAAAATCTGCATATTTAGAAATATTAGAGAGTAAAAATATAGGTCTAGGGTGAGATATATTATGAACATCACCAGATATGAAGTTGAGACATATTAATGAGGTTTTCAAGGCTTCTGGAAAAGTGTTCGTAGAAATAGTTGAACAGGATATGTAAAGAAATAAAACTATACTTGTTACTTTGTTAAGGCGATTGCCGGTGGTACGCTAAACAGCACTTTAGTAGAAATCAAACTACACTCGTAAATATTTAGTTATAACTTCAAACTTGATACCATTGTATAGTAGATAGATCAGTGCATGGGGTTGACCAATTATTTTGCATTTTTATTAATTTCTATTGTATTTAAATCTACTTCAAAAAACATCAGGAAAATAGCTATTTTAAAATTTATTTTTAACATGAAAACTGTACTTTATACAAAAAATTTAGTAGTAAGTCTGTGAAAAAAAATCTAAATTATCTCTTTTAGTTTAGCTGTGATTTGATTTCTACTTAACCTTTTTTGCCGCTTATTTCAGAAATCGGAACGATAGACTATGGAGGAGAAAGTGTTAGGATAATATGTTCCCCCTCTACTACACACATCTCCTCTCTCACTCCAACAATTTGGTTCACAACACGTTGATTTGCAAAGTACTCTCGAATTATATTTTTACTGAGCATTTTGCTTCATTTGCTCGTTTGTGCTTTTGTTTATCTTCGTTGTTTTTGTATTCTTTGTAATATGATATTTATTTCTTTTAAAATCAGTCTTTTTCGAGACTAAAATCAGTTTTCAACGGTCGGTCGTTCTTTCTGTATTCTTTGAAATATTGTCTTTTATTTATTTCTTAAACCAGTCTTTTTCAAGTCTGAAACCAGTTTTCTACTGTCGTTTTTTGTAGTTAAGTTTAAGTTTTCAACTCAAAATGGGTTAAGTTCATACAAATAGTTTTACGCAAAAAGAAATTGATGAAATTCAAAGAGAAACAAGTCAGCAAAGATATAGTGGTATATGGAATACTGAACAACTAAAAAGATTAACAGCTTCTAATTTTGGGCGAATTTGTAAGATGCGAGAATCTACCAACAGAAATTACACCGTATAATAGTAGTTTCTATATCAAGGGAATAAAGTTCGTCATTATTTGTCGAAAGCAAAGATTGAATCATGAGGGCGTGTTATATACAATATTTTATATACAAACGGAAAAATTCGTTATTTAACAAAAGAGCATACGAAATTAGTAAGAATGAAGCACATTTCTATAAACGAAGAAATACTATTTATTTTAAATTTAAATAAATAAAAATCATATTTTTTTCCGTGGCCACGTGCCTGAGTGTCTGGTCGTGAACTTGGGGAACCGGGTTTGATCCCGACCGACGCCAAATATTTCGAATTTTAAATGTCACAAAAGTAACCCCTGTGGGGCATTCTCCACACCAGCAATGAGTGCCCGTGAGTTGACGCCTGGAAAGCGCCCGCACGGTACAAACATGTCATCATCATTACCGATATCTACGATAAAGCAGATTGTGGCACACTCAGAAATGGGTAATATGCCGTGATGATATATTTATTTATTTATATTTATAAATAAATATAATTGATATTTCTCATCTATTAATCAATATCAATTAACAAAGGACTTGAATCACGTTATTTCCCTAGGGAGTACTTTATTTCCCTCGATAAATAATGAAGCATATTAAATTATGATTTTGATAAGAATAAAGTTAACATTATTTACCGGTTGTATATAATTTATTTTATATTCCAAATTTTCTGGAAATAAATATGCCAAATTTGGGATAGATCATGAAACAAATGAAATTAAAGATTTTGAAAAAAATCAACCAAAAAGTTATAGAATGCGGGCTTTTTGTTGACAAACATGATTTTTATTTAGCTGCAAGTCCTGATAGCCTGGTAGGCATTGATTCCATCATTGAAGTAAAATGTCCCGCTACAGCAGCAAAAGTAATAAGCAATTCGTTTAAAATTGGTCACTTTTGCCTCTTGAAAAATAAAAAAAAATATTTGAAAGATGGTCATGTTTATTACTATCAAGTACAGAGGCAGTTACATTTTACAAAAAAAAAAATCTGTTGTGGCCAGCACAATGCCTCTCGCCATTTTCATTTCATGTTATATATGTATTGTATTGCACTACGCTATCGAACCTCCGTTTTATAGCAAAAGAATTACAGAACTTTACCGAAATATTGTTTTTATTGTATTTAACATGTCTTCTGCACACATACAATTCTAATTATATCTATTTTTCATTGTATGAGGAAGTTCCTAAATGTCAGAGATACTTCTAATTCATTAAGTAGATCGGCGGTATTTCTGATGGATATATGCATTTTACCTACAATTTTAAATATTTAATTAATAAAACAAAAAAAGATTAAATGTACTTCCCAGAAAAAGCTTTCAGAATGTCACTACAACTGTTGATTTTTTACATTGACATCTGTTATTTACAAACTATGTTATAAACATTTGAATTTGTCAACTGGTTGCCTTAGTGCCTTAGCCTCTGCGATTAGATTATTCTATATATTAAAGTGCCTTTATCTCTAAATTTACACAAGGTACAATAAAAATTGTAAGTGTATTAGATAGAGAATTTTATGTTCTTCAATATTTGTAATAACGGTCGGTAACATCTTGATAAAATAATTTATTACTTTAAAAATACAATCTTTCCCCTATGAAAAACATGCAGCTTCGCATCTCTTGAAAAATGAAAATTTTAATTATAAGGCATTTGACCTTGAATTAAAAAAAGAAAACCAAACAAGTAAGTTATTCATATCAGACTGAAAATTTTTGTAATCTAAATAAGAATTGATTATTTCAAATATTTTCAAATCATTAGCACATAATAATGAATTGGACTAATTCAAGCATTTAACATCATTGATGAACAAAATGAACAAAAAATGATTCAAGATTTGATCCTTGAGGGACCTGAGAGGAAGGACTAAAGCAATCAGATTTAGTATTGCTGTAATGAACATATTGTTTACGATTATGAAGATATGATTGAACAAGGAGCATTAGATCGGGGGAGAAATTAAATTGATGATGCAACTTGTAGAGTAAAATTTCATGGTTTACGGTGCAAAAGCCTTGGCCAAATCAGTATATACAATGTCTACTTGGGTATTTTTATTTCTAGCATTTAACCTAAAATCAGTAAAAATTGGTAGTAGTTGATTTGCCTTGGGTGAAGCCATGCTAAATAGGAAAAATAGCGTTTCTCACATAGGATTAAATGTATTTATTTAAAAAAAATCTGCATATTTAGAAATATTAGAGAGTAAAAATATAGGTCTAGGGTGAGATATATTATGAACATCACCAGATATGAAGTTGGGACATATTAATGAGGTTTTCAAGGCTTCTACAAAAGTGTTCGTAGAAATAGTTGAACAGGATATGTAAAGAAATAAAACTATACTTGCTACTTTATTCAATATTTTGTTACTAGTTTCGACCAGTTTTGTCATCATCAGATATGTAAAGGTTTAATAAGTATATCACGATATCCTTTTAGAATATAAGAGGGTAGGTTATCAGGATCAGGGGAACAAGAAACTTTCAGACTGTTAATAGCTAACTTTAGTAAGGACTGTTAAATGAGTTTGATTTAAGGTAGTGGATTCACGTGAAATACCATTAAAGTCAACGTCAGTGGGTGGGGAATAAACAGACTTGAAAAAGACAGCAAATCCTTGAACCATGGAGGCAGAATCTTGATACAGAGTCTCATAGTACATGTCTGTAGGAATACGAGCGGAATTTTTTTTGTTACCTGAAAAATTCCAAAATATCTTGGGATCACTGACTATATTTTTTTCAGTGTTAGCTAAAATATTCTTATATGCATCCTTTAAGTCAGTTTTAATTTTTGTCCTTCAATTTTTGAAAGCAGTGTAATAACACCCATCATTATATTGCTTGAAAAGATTATGATATTTTTTATCTTATAATTTAATATCATTAATAATTTGCTTATTAAACTATGAAGGATAACCTTGCCTTTTTTCCTAGTTTGCGGAGCACAAGTAGTGAATACACTATTTAAAATATCATAAAATTTAGTGTATGCTTTATTAATATCAGTGTATATAGAAGTACAGGTTTGAACAAATTCGAGTTCTTTATATGAAAGACTTTCTTATTATGCACACTACAGAAAATTGATGTAGGTCTTTATGAGCCATCTTTTTGAGCAACTTTAATAGGCGCTACAGGAATTTTCGATCGTCTTTTGTTTTTGAGCTACAGGCTAAAACTTGTTCTTCGTTTATTTTGAAAATTCCTCATATCTCGCTTATTTTTTTTCAAAACTTAATAATTCTCGAGATATAACACAAATATAATATTTTTAAATTGGAACATAATGTTGAAAATAGTCTCATCGTTTTACTTATTTTATAAGCTATTCAACGATGTAAAATAACAAGTCTATATTCTATTATTTTAAACATGAACAAAATTTGAAAATTTTATTTAGTTGGGGTGAAAATAATTAAATTTATTCAGAAACAAATGAACAAAAAACAATTACAGATCATAATTTGTGTATGATATTTTCATTATTTATTTTTACTCATTTTCCTAATATATACCGAGAGTTTTTTTTATCAGTGAACATGGGCATATGCCATTACCATAGTTACATAAATGATTGACAGCAATGTATTATCGCGTTTTTTTTAAAACTGAACATAGAGAGTGACAGTGAATGTATTATAGTTGTCAAAGTCATCAAATTGTCATTTCAAAATGTATACAGTTGAAGAAAAAGTTCAAATTGTCAATTGGTATAATTATAACATGAGTCTACGACAAGTTTCTGACTTATGTGCATTAACTTTTAATAAGCGACCCAGTCCAGCAACTATAAGAAAAATTTGCAATGACTACAGAACAACGGAATGCGTCAATGGACAACACAAGAAGAAAATCAGACCAAGTACTGCAGTTAATAGTAAGAAAGAAGAAATAATTCATTTAATTGAAAATGACAACACCCTGTCAACAAAAAAAAATTTCTGAAATTGTGAATACTAGTAAAACTACAGTATACAAGATTTTAAGACAAGAACATTTTAAGAGTTTTAAATATCAAAATCACCAAGAGTTATTATACGACGATACAGAACGAAGAAATATCTTTTGCGAAGTTATGATGAACAAAATTAATAGTGGGGAAATATTATTGGACCGAATTTTATTTACGGACGAAGCGACATTTTATATTAATGGGGAAGTAAATTAACAAAATTGCAGGAATTGGAGTCGTCAAAATTTACACTTATATAATGCTACTCGCACTCAGCGGCCTCAGAAAGTAAATACTTGGGCAGGGATAATAGGGAACGAAATAGTGGGGCCATTTTTTATAAATGGAAATTTGACTGGAGAAAGCTATCTGGAATTGTTGCAGCAAAAAGTAATCCCGGCACTAAATAATTTAAATATAGCTGATATATGGTTCCAACATGATGGTGCTCCCCTTCACTATACACAAAATGTGCGAAACTATCTGCACCAGGTATTCCCCCAACGCTGGATAGGACGTGGTGGAGAAGTGGAGTGGCCTGCAAGATCACCAGATCTTGCACCAAACGATTTTTTTCTTTGGGGCCATTTAAAAAATTGTATTTACAATGGTGACAAAATAAATATTAAGCAATTAAAAAATAGAATAAGGGCTTCATCGCTGGAAATTACACCCGCACAAATAACTAACGCTGTTAATTCTTTTTATAATAGGTTAGCATATTGTTTAGAAGTTAACGGCAGTATTTTCGAACATTTGTTAACTTAAAATAAATTATTTTTTTTAATTAAATGTAATTTTTAGGTAAGAAAATAATTAAAACTATATAATATAATTTATATTAATTATTTCTTGTCTTAGGCTTATGTTAGAGTGTAGAATTATACCATACATTTTGAACTTTTTCTTCAACTGTACACATTTTGATTGTATAACAATTTGATGACTTTGACAACTACACTAAATGTCACGTCCTATGTTCAGTTTTAAAAAAAACGCGATAATACATTGCTGTCAATCATTTTAAATGTAACTATGGTAATAACATACGGCCATATTCACTGATAAAAAAAACTCTCGGTATATATATATATATATATATATATATATATATATATATAAGGAGGAAAATATCGTGGGTGTGTCAGTGGATTGTGGGCTTTAATTAAAGTTGATTTCTTTTAAAATCTGTCAAGCAAGTTTTCGTGTATTTAGTTTTTTACACATCATCAGGACAGTTTTGGTGAAGTTGTTTATAAGTCATTGATTTCATGAAACAGAAGAATTTTGACATTATTTTATTTAAAATTTACAAAAATAAAACTTATAATAATTTTGACTAAATCACATGTTTAAGTACGTTGTAGTTGTATATATATATATATATACAACTATCCGGCACATTTTCAAAACTCTGTATATCGGGAACGAGATCGAATTTTTATAATCTGAAAAAAGCCTTTTATAAAGGAGACTTTAAGCTACATTATCCATAGAAGAATCCTCCATTATTTATAAAAATGTGACGGGTACGTTACACCAAAATTACAGTTGACAAACTTCAAAACAGACAATTTTTTTAAATGGAACCCCCCCTTTTTTATTACATAAATGTGTTATGCGGCAAAAAATAAGGGTACTTTATGTAACATGTCCTATGTTGAAAGTTGATAGAATTTCAGTAAATTAGAAAAACATGTAATCTGGGTATAATTATAAAAGTATTTATTCTATGGCTATTGTGGGGTGGAGCGCCATCATGCTGGTACCATATTAAATTCCTTTGATCCAACGGTAAATTGTCTAAGAAATCAAGTAGATGAGTTTGTAAAAACATTGTTTTTTTTTGTGCTTACTTATCCGTATTAATAAAATTATACCCAGATAACATGTTTTTCTAATTTACTGAAATTCTATCAACTTTCAACATAGGACATGTTACATAAAGTACCCTTATTTTTTGCAGTAGTACACATTTATGTAATAAAAAAGGGGGGGGTTCCATTTAAAAAAATTGTCTGTTTTGAAGTTTGTCAACTGTAATTTTGGTGTAACGTACCCGTCACATTTTTATAAATAATCAAGGATTCTTCTATGGATAATGTAGCTTAAAGTCTCCTTTATAAAAGGCTTTTTTCAGATTATAAAAATTCGATCTCGTTCCCGATATACAGAGTTTTGAAAATGTGCCGGATTTCAGACAAAAAATCAAAAAAAGTTGAATAACGCCGGAAGTAGTTGATCATGAGTAAAATGTTTTTATTGCTTCATATGTAAAATTTTCCGCTGCATTCAATGGTAAAATAAAATATAGCATATTCCATTTAAAATAAGAAAGTTGTGGTCAATTTCCGGTCAAACCGGAAGTGCTACTGCTTTGAAAATATTTTAGTTAAAACGGGCATGTTGGATAACCCCTAGATACCAAATTTTGTTAAATTATATTAAATAGTATTTAAAATATAGATAGCGTAAGCTCGTCCTGAGACACCCTTTAGACATACTTTAGGGAGCATATATTCCATATTTTTGGAATCGTGTCAAAGCCAACTACAACGCCGATGAAATATAAATTAACTAATCCGAAAATTGACTAACACCACAAAAGATTAATTATTCAACTTTTATTGGGGAATATATTATTGCAACAATCATACTCTTATACGAATTCAGATCCACTTTCGCACAAACAGCAAGTGAGAGGGTATTTATGTTCAATTTAATTAATGACGATTTGTACTTGGTATTGGTAGCACACAATACACCTTCGCCTATTTTTACCTAGTCTGGTGTCATGATCTTGTCCATAAACCGCATATTTATTACAATCAAAAATCTCTTTATCATTCACTGAGTCAGAGAGCCCAAGTTTCAGTAATTCCGATAATGCCAAAATTCATATACTTACAAACTATTATTATACACAACTTCGAGTTAGGTGTTCACTGATACCTTGTACATTTTGATAGTACACTTCAATCTTATAACTAAAATCTAAAAAATTATAAATAAAGATAGAGTTCAGTAATCTTTCAGCTACTTAACTCATCCAAACAGAACAAGATAAATAAAGTAAATCTTATAAACTGTACAATAACCAAAAATCTAAAGTTAATGCTGTTTTTTGTTTATCGTGCAGCGACGGAAAAAAATGTCGTTCAGACAGCGACATCCGACTAATGACTGCCTCTCCACTGGTCTCTAGTGTAACGCGCATATGTGCGACATCCGACACCGATTTATTGAAAAACAGGCCTTAAAGCTATGTTATATTTATGGATAATATACACGATGAGTTCTAGCCATTAACTTATTAATACGCTTTTATTAACCATTACATATGAAACTATTTTTCAATTGTCGGTAAGTCGGTCACCTGTCAGGCCAACTTCCGAAACATATACAACACATACAGCATTTACATTGTACCTAAGTTCAAATTTACTCTTAATGTTTTAATATACTACAATAACAACCCTTACAAATGAAAGATGCACATCGCGTTTTGTATTCTGTGACACTTTTAGCAAGATAATACTATAGGATATATATGATTTTCGAAAAATGTAGCTTGGGTTTTTATATTTAAATTATTTTAATAGTTAAGTAATTTTTAAGCATGAATCTTCAATCTTTTTCGTATGACATCGTGTGCAGTTGATTTTGGGAGTCCTAATTGTAGACTATGACAAAAGTAAATATCTTTGAGCTTTTAATTCATTATTGACATATTAATTCAACTGTTTCATTAGATGTTGAGGATCTTTTCGATGATTTTTTCCTTCACAGGACACGTTTCCTTGAACTGTGATATCTAAACTTTTTCACCTGAACCATGGATTTCATTTTTGTTAATCATCAAATGCACGCGGTCTTTTCTGGGACAGTTGTCATTATTACACAAATATTAACTGAAGTGTAACTTTTAAAAGAATAAACGTTAAAATATCACATTTAAATTGAAATGACATCCAAATACTTGGATACAAAATTAAATGAACAGAACCAAATTAAAACCCTGAACTTTCTCGGACAAAAAATCGTAATGTTTATTATTTATTTTATTTCTTTATTTGTCCAACAATTTATTATAATGGAATACTTAACTATCAGTATTTTAAATATTCAATATTACATTGAAATACAAATTGCGTAGTAGAAGAATTAAACGGCAAATAAAAAAATTAAGAGTTGTAATACGATATAATTATCTCCTTCTTCAGAACTTTTTAATATTTCTCTTAACATTTCTGTGAAACGTACATGTTCTATTATATGTCTAATAAAATAATTCAATCATACATATTTTTAATGAAGTTCCCATTTCTTTTCATATATTTTCTAATTATCATGTTCCTTTATTTATTAATTTAAAGCGCTTTCATAAGTTTATAATTCTACATATGAATGATTTAGAGAAGGAAAATTAAAATTCAAAAATACCTTTCAATATAGTATAGAAGATAAAAATAATAAAGGTCTAAAAATTTCTGGTTGCGCCATAAACCAGTAAAAAAAGATGGCTAGTTTTGTGAAATGGAAATAGTAGGTTGGTGATATGGACACGATCAACCGGACGAGGGCTACTGGGTGATAGTTTACAACTGGGCAATGGACAATTGTGCGTAAGGTACCTACTTAATGTTATGTTAAAGCTTGTTTTGAAAAATTTGAGCATCACTTTTATCTATTTTTTCTATTGCAAAAAAATCCACCAATTTTGTGTGCCTGTGTAAAAGTTTCTGTCGTACAGATGACCATCCTCCTGTTAACTATCTCCTAGTGTGTTTCACCCAGTTGTCTATCGTCCAATGGGGGATTCAATCTTTCTTAAATAATATCATTCATCTATTTATTATTATTATTATTTACTGTATCTGTAAACTGTTTATAAATATTATATGTAAATGTTTTTAGAATTTATATTGCCAAGTTGTTATACCTAATGTTTTTCATAATTATTGCAATTATTTATTTTAAAAAATTACTCGAAATCATGTTAGATAATTAACCTTATGTAGTCAAAGTTGTATATAGTTAAGTTCATAGCTAAATTCTTCGGCATGCTGTTTGACTGTAAACTGTACGGTTTACCGTCTCATTCCTACATTTTCATATAATTCCGCAATTCTAGTTTCATCCTTCTTCATTCTCTGTCGACAGGCCCTCTATCCAAACAGTTTTCAGTATGTTATATTGTATAGTATTTAGCTGCAACAGTTAGTTTCATGTAGCACGTTGTTGTTAATAGTATAATAACGTGCCAATTTCTTGTAAATTGCTCGTTATGACTTATATTCAATATTTTATTTCACAGCTAAGTTTCTGTCGTTTATTCCCTTATTTTTTTACATATAGAACGTTTGACACTCACCGCGCTGATAATTAACCTTCAACCTTGTCAGTTTGGAAGTTGTGCTCCTACTAATCTCATTTGATGCACGTTAGTTAAATAAATGCATACTTCATTTTAATATCTTCATTTAATAATATTATAGTACATTAAAACACAAGTATCATAAGGCAATCTGTTAATATACGAGTCCAAGTTTGGAAAACGAGCCGTAGGCGAGTTTTACAAAGGACGAGTGCGTTAATAGGCCTTATGATATATGTTTTTTATACTATTTTTTCTATTGAGGTAATTTTACAATTAATTTTTATAAAAATGCTACGTCAAAAGTTTGACTTGGTGTTTTTTTGTCACTTACGTTTATGTTGGTAGCGCTTCCCGCTAACAATTGAAATTTCAAATTTTGACAACTGATTAGTGTATTGTGTGTATTAGGGAATACGGTGTGCATAGTGACCTTGTGGCGGACGGTTCTCGTCACCGTGCTATCTGCTCGACCTCGAAGGCGGACGGTTGGCAGGTCTTCTCATCACCGTGCCGCTGTTTGCTCGGCCTCGTGATTCTCTTCTCTGGATATGCGTTCTTGCCTGAGGCTAAGGGACACCTGAAGGTTTACAGTGCGTGTGTAACATACATGTGTCTCTTACGCTCTCCGCGTGTTGACTGACCACACCCTGCTATCCTTCTCGTTGTTCGTCACATTGCGTACTTGTCTACCGCGCAGATTCCACACTTCAATTTCACTCGCACAGAGCCGTATTCACATCTTAACTATAATTTACATAAATTCTGAGAAAATACTGTACGTTACAAATAATATGTTGAAATATTACCAATAACTTGACATTTTGAGGTTGGATGTAATTATTCATTAATATGACAGTTATAAAATCATGACTACCAACTCTACAACACGAAAGGTGCCACAAATAGAACTCTTATAGATCTTCTAAACGTCGTGTTTTCTGTGATAAACAATGCTTTTATAGACTGGTAAGAACACCGAAATAGAAATATAATATTAGAGCAGTGTTTGTTTATACTGTATCGAAATTCATTTATTCTATCATTGGCGTTAATAATTATTTTGCATTAAATTGTTTGCTGTTATTGATGGGTCTTTTGCCAGCACTTTTCTCTTTTTGTTAGAAATATTTTATTTGTTCTTCCTTCTTGCTCCGTGAGATTTCTGAGTGGTGTTGACAACCTGTAGAAATCCGGGAAAGGAATCCGTTGTCGAGTGGCAAGTAGAGCGGTTGTGCGTTATGGCGCGCTCTAGATTTCCAACACGGGGTGGTGAATAGTATTCCGGTTGTAATCTTAACCCTAGTAGAGCGCTTGTGTGGATTTTTCGTTGCAACGTAACATTTGTGACTCGTTTTTATTGTTGTAGTGTCAACGTCTACGTAGGATTAGATTATTTACTCCTCCCACGTCTCCGTTGTGGACCTCTCCACTTGATGTGTTGCCGTCTCCATTTGCCACAGTCCATGCTCCAGAAGTCCACCTGTTGCCGCCGTATTCCGTCCATTCCTGTTACCAGCCGCCATTCTGAATCTGGATAAGTTGCCTTCAGACATTTATATTATTTCGTTCTTGTATACATTTTTTTATTGTGCTGAAACCACTGACTGTAGGCGGTTCTACATTTATTTGTATTTGTCTATGAATTTATTTTGTGTGTTGCAGCTTCGTTTAGACTGCAGTAATATAGAGCTAAATTGTAAAGTAATTTGGCCAGCCAGTAGTAGGCTGCATTCATATTTCATTATTGTTTTAATTGTTGTGTCTAACACACAGTATATTGGAATTTTATATCAAATATATTGTAACGTAACTTGGTCAGTCAGTTAATGGACTACATTCGTATTCCATTGTTACTTTGATTGTTATTTCTAGCACACGATATATTGAATTTTATTCTCGTTTCGATCGCCGCGAATTGTTCGTACTTCGACATCATCTGCCTATGTCATGCTCTGAAACCGTGGTAGGCCAATCAGTGGGAGTATAGTAGCTATCAGGTGGTTAACGAGCTCATACGTGTCGTCATCGAACTTTCATTATTTGCTAGCTATACATTTAAAAATTTATATCGCTGCATTGTTGCAGATGTTCTCAACTATTTTGTCTATTGTCAAAATTTTATATTCATATAAACCTCGTGCATTAACATTATTAAAAGCTATTTTTATATTTTGTTAAACGCCGAGTATTATTTTGAAAAACCTCCTTTGTCGTTTTCAGGAAATAATCAAAATTATCACGGTAGGTAACATTTTAATCAAACCGTTTCGTAATTTTCGGCAAAAATTACGTGGCGCCTGTTTCCTTTTGTCTATGTTATTAAGAACCAGACCCTTCTCTGCTGTCTCAAAGCCAGCAGCCTACCAACGAAACAACCAGCCCCTTGGAAGTTACGTTCTGTACAGTTTTTATTATATTCATAAAAGGTAGCAAGTAAATTTGTTTTTTTTTATTTGTACCGCTTCTCTTATTTTTTTATTATTCTCTATAACAATTTTTTTTAATTACTTCTAGATTTAATGTGCAAAAATAATATTTGAGTGTAAATTAGTGTTCAATAGACGTGTGACATCACTAGCAACGCCTCGTCCCTTCTTGTGTCCCTTATGTGTTAGTCATAATAATCTTTTTTTGCACACTAATCTTTCGGGCTAAATAGTGCCCAAGTCCGGTTGTCAAAAGCCATTTATTTAATAATAATAATAATAATAATAATAATAATAAAAACGATTACTTCGGTGTTTGTTTGAAAATTAGTTGTAGTTGAAACAAATCGTCTTCTACCTTTTATGTGCAATAAACATTATTACTATTATTATTATGAAATTAATTTTTTTATTCATAAATACTTTAACTTTTATTTTGAAATGTTTAAGGCTAAAATTAATATACAACTTACTTTTTTTAAAGCACTGTTGAACCCTATTCGAAGTGAAAAAATAAATTTTTCTTCTGTATTTAGCATATAGGCGGATATTTATTTCAAGTTTATTACTTTTACGTTTGGTCCAAATCTCGAAGTCATGGCGAGTGTAAAAACAAAAAATTATTAGAACAGCTTTGTCTATGTTTGTATCGATTGACGTCAAGCGCTTTTATTTTTAAACGTGTAGGAAAACGGTTGCAATCGAACACGACAAATCATTAATAAATTATAAGTTGTATTCGTTTTCCGTTGTTCATGGCTATATACTGGCTGTACCCTATACCGGACAGCAGTTTCCAAACTCTCAAACTTTTGGAAAGAATCTTATCATTCTCTTTAATTTTGAGAGTGTAACTTATAAATAACTATGAACTTAAAAAATTCTATATGAAATTTATTGAAACAGTTTATTAATAATGTGATATGAATTATTATATTATATACATACGAGTACAAATTTGATGATGATCTCAATCCGGACATTCTGTATAAAGGCATCATATTTTACATCATTTCATATAAGTACAAAGTTTCTTATAAAAGAAAGTAAAAATTCTTCGGACTTGGAGTCAATTAATAAAATTTATTCATGCCGACGTTTCGACTGTACAATAGTCTTCATCAGGGCTCTACAATATAACACAAAAGCAAAATAGTAACATACGAACAC
Source organism: Ophonus ardosiacus (assembly GCA_943142095.1). NCBI lineage: Eukaryota > Metazoa > Arthropoda > Insecta > Coleoptera > Carabidae > Ophonus > Ophonus ardosiacus. The sequence continues at coordinate 20,379,646 of OW964833.1, read as the reverse complement.
AAAATTACATAAAATATAACATAAAAACTTACAGAATGGTCTAGTCGAAAAAGAAAACCACATGTGGATAACGGAACATACAAGACGGACATTTAAAAATATACATAAATAAATAAATAGTTAAAAACAACATATCACAGAGAGAAAATCGTCAAAAATTAAAATATTAAAAAACTTCTTTTTGATGATTACAATTAACATTGAGCTATAAATAACTACAGTAACGTATAAAACATTTCTAAAAGTTGAGGACTAATTTGGATTATATTAAATTAATTAATGCAGGACCCATATAAGAGTGAGTTTGTGAATCCTGATGTGGGACGGAGAACTCCTTGATGGCAGATGTTTTGTTGTGATTCTGTGTAAATTTTAATATTGTGTTGATTTTATTATATATTTTTAATTTGTTTATTTTTAATATTAATTAAAATGTTATATATTAGGCTAAGGTGTTCTATATCAGTTTGTAAATTTATATTATTTTTATCTTGTTTTATGAATAATGAGATTTTTCGGTGTTTACCTCTGCTATTTCGAAAACTGTAAGAGTTACGACTTTGATTAAATGAGACATTTTGTTTACCTTTCAGAGGTCATCTTAGATGTGTTTTTGTTTGTAAAATAAAATCAAATAATTGGACTGAGACAAAAGTTGTGGCGCCCTTGGCCAATACTTAGTTTTCATATAACTTCGTAACTATTAGAAAGTGAAAAAAATGTTTCATATAAAATGTTATTGGCTTTTTGTAGTCTATTTACTGGCATAGACAAAATTTTGTTCAACTACTATCTTAGTCAGTTTTTCTTCGATTCTAATACAAAATGGCCTCCATCTCCATGTTGATTTTTTATACATTTTGGTCAGTATTATATGCCCTCAATTTGTGAAACTTATTTTTTAACATCCTGTATATGTATTTGACATAAAATATTAAAAATGATATTTAATGGGGGCTTTTTTTAAGAAAAACTTTTTATAACATCAAGTAAAGTTAATTTATTTTTCATAAATCATTTCGTTCTTCATTTTTATAATTTCAATTCTATAATATCCAAATTGTTGCCCCTCTGTATTTGCAATTATTTTTGTAATGGGTATGAGATTATTTTTAACAAAATAATAAAAAGTTGAGAAATATACCTAACTATATTTTTGAAACATAATTATCTTCATCGTTTAATATTTTCATCGGGTAAAATGAAACAAGCTCTGATATTCTTTATTTTTAATATTTGATGGTTCTATAAAACAAAATTTCATACTGAAAATGAAGTTGATGAAAGGCTCCAGCTCAGTATGCATGATATAGAGGGTAGGTTGTATGAATAAAGCACACTGTGTTTTTATTTTTTAATAAAATGGCTTATTGACGATCGATTTCGCCGTTGTTTACGGCATCTTCAGGTCAATGCTGAAAAATTGTTTTATTATAAATTTTTTACATGTAAAATATTTGTTTTAGTAAACAGTAAAAGTATTTTGATATTGTAAAAAAGTTAGATTTTTTAATAAATTATTTAAAAATATTATATGCTAATATTGTATCCATGTGTTAAGATTGAAAAAAAAATGAGAATGTAAGGTTATGAGTGAGTAGTTGCAACAATCATAAATTATAAGTATTGAAAATAGAACTTACCGTCTGCAAAGAACGTAAAAAGAAATACATGATGTTATATTGTATGTAGAAATATGTAAAAATTGCTTTATAAAGTTAAAATACAACGTGTTCATGTTGTAGAGTCAAGAAATGGAGACAGAATGAGATGGGAAGTGTAGTTGTGTAGTAGTTGAAAACAGGGATGTAGATGGAACTATTGTTGTTGATGTGTGTATTTATATCGGGCTCACAACCAGAAACCTTCAAACACGTTTTAAAGAACACATCAAAAATAGACCACTATCAGCTGTAGGAACACATTTAATAAACAATAACCACACCACAAATATAGAAAATATACAATTACTACATGCAGAATCAAACTATCACAAATTACAAATATTAGAAAAATATGAAATCCTATTACATAAACACAATAATCAACAACTTTTAAAGGAGAACATAGATTTCCCAGAGCATTACATGTTTAAATTTTTGCCGCCCTTCAAAAAACCCAACACACATCAACAACAATAGTTCCATCTACATCCCTGTTTTCAACTACTACACAACTACACTTCCCATCTCATTCTGTCTCCATTTCTTGACTCTACAACATGAACACGTTGTATTTTAACTTTATAAAGTAATTTTTACATATTTCTACATACAATATAACATCATGTATTTCTTTTTACGTTCTTTGCAGACGGTAAGTTCTATTTTTCAATACTTATAATTTATGATTGTTGCAACTACTCACTCATAACCTTACATTCTCAATTTTTTTTCAATCTTAACACATGGTTACAATATTAGCATATAACTTTTCTACAATATCAAAATACTTTTACTGTTTACTAAAACAAATATTTTACATGTAAAAAATTTATAATAAAACAATTTTTCATCATTGACCTGAAGATGCCGTAAAAAACGGCGAAATCGATCGTCAATAAGCCATTTTATTAAAAAATAAAAACACAGTGTGCTTTATTCATACAACCTACTCGTCATACTGAAAACTTTATTTTAATGCATGCTATATATGTTTTAATCAACAAATAGGAAAAAAACTTTACAAAAACACAACAATAAAATGAAAGAACTTGAAAAGGATTATCGCCAAAAAATATTATTATTATACGGACTTCACCAAACCAAGGTAAATAAGAAAAACTTGGGTGAAATGGTTATTAAAATATTTAACACAACAGTGAAAGTTCCTACAAATATCATGGACATAGATCTTATTCGCAGGCTAGAAACCAATAAAATACGTCCAGTCCGAATACATTTTTTGACGTATAGAAAAGGGCCAGATGTAATTTCAAATAGAAGGAAACTGACAAACAAGCTATCAGTTGCAATAAGATTTTCCTAAAGATATAATCCAAGTAAGGAAAGCCCCAATACCTTTTATGAAAAAATACTACGGACAAAGACCCCAAGCTGTAACTAAGTATGACGAACTTTACATTAATGGAAAAGAAACCAAACTCGAAATAATACAACAAACATCAGCAATTGTCCACAACGAGATGCAGAACAAAACTCGGATCTCAAAACAGTTCAAGGACAGAAAAACTACTTATATTGGACGAAACTCCACTAATAACACAAAATTTAATAGAAACAACAACTCTTTTGAAAACTTATTACAATACTTCCAAATAGCATCCGACTAATCATCAACTTGTAGATTGCACCACCAATCCGGGAAACCCAACAATTAAATAAATATATACAACAAAGATACACCAACAACAGAATAATAGCAATGACAGATACTTCTGGGATGAAAATATAAGACACATAACTTCAAAAAAGGACTTAAAACCCGAACACGATAACTACAAATCTAGAATTACTATAACTTCCCAATTCTCCCAACTAGGCTGGACACCTCGGGAGAAAATGTCCACCGCTCCCAAGCACAGTATAGCAAAAATACGAAGGTGGCCTAAATCTTCCAACCCAAACCAAATTAATAGGCGATTTTAACGCTAAAATTGGCCGCAGATTGCAAGGGCACTAGGCACTTCTTACTAAAGCACACGAAACGAAACAGGTAATCTTATTGTTCAATATGCCATAAAAAACAAAATGAACTTCTATTTTACGAAACGACAGACTGATTAAGTACAATGACTATGAAAAAAGAAAATATGGCGGCCAAGCAAAAATGGAAGATGGCTTTTCAAAGATCAAAAATTACTAAACAGAGCAACATTTACAAATAAAAACTACGAAATATCTGAAATCTCACCCACAAAACCATGAAGCTTTAAACATACAAAATTTATATAACTTAAGTAAAACAATCATTATAAAAACGACTAATGAACTACAAAACAAGAAGAGGAAAAAACTGACAAATTAAAATTCCAAGAAGACTCTTGTAACCTAATAAAAAGAAGAACATCACTTGAAAGAATCAAAAACAAAACCCCTGGACAGAAAATTCAATTAGCGGAAACAAGAAAACTAGTCAGAAAATACATAAGAAGGGATATAAAGCTAAAGAAGAAAAACTAATACAAGATTTGTATAACAAATACTATTCTATCAAGAAATTGCAAAAGGAACTTTCAAGCGACATCCATTGGGTTCCAAATCTCAAAAAGGATGAACACAATATTTGCAACCGTGTGAGTATATTGGAAACAGCTACACATCATTTTATGAAAATTTATATTCCGAGACTTCTATTAACATCATAATCGTCCCAATACCATACAAAAATAATTCCGATGACCCTCCTCTGTTACTATCAGAAATAGAAAAAGCGATAGACGAGCTGAAAATAAAAAAAAAGCCCAGGAGAAGACGGAATAATCAATGAACTAATTAAGCTGGGAAAAGAAGAAATGTTAAGACCACTGTACGTATTGTTTAACAAAGTCTTAGAAACTGAAGAATTACCACAACAATGGGACAAAACACAAATAATCTTATTTGATGAAAAAGGCGACAAAACTAAAATGAAAATTATAGACCGATTAGTCTTATGCCTATAATAATACAAAATATTTGTAAAAAATATACAAAGATGAATAAAGTCGGCAATCAAAGAATATCAACCAGAGGAACAGGCAGGTTTCCGAAAAAAAAAACCGCTCCACAATTAACCAGCTACATGTGATGTGATAAATCAATTAATTGAAAAAGCATGCGATTACAATTTCAAGCTACATATAGCTTTTATAGACTTTAGAAAAGCATTCGACTCCATAAAACATCATAGTATTATATCATCCTTCAAAAACGCAAACATAAATGACAAATACATAAGAATAATCAATAAAATCAACACAAAAACATAGGGCGAATAAAACTGGAAAAGCTAGAACGCACCCACTATCCCCATATATATTTAACTGCGTGTTAAAATATGCCATGAAAAACCTAGACTGGGAACATTAAATCGGAAAACAAATAAATGAAAGAAGACTGTCAAATTTGAGATTTGTAGATGACTTAGTCTTATTTTCAGAATCAGCACAATACCTACAAACACAAATCACCAATTAAAGTCGGACTACACATAAACCTGCAAAAAAATAAAATAATGACAAATGACCAGAAATCACAAATTAAGTTGAAAAATCAAACGCTAGAATATGTAGAAGACTACGTGTATTTGGGACAACTCATTTCCTTCCAGGGTAGACTAGGAAAAGAAATTGCAAGAAGAAGTGTAATAGTATGGGAAAAATTCTGGAGTTTATAAAACACCTTTAAGAATAAAAAAACAAACATAAACTCAAAAAGAAAAGTGTTCGATATATGTATTTGTTATCTCTTCACTCACTTATGGATCACAAACGTGTACAATAACCAATCTTCACCTTCAAAAACTAAAAGTACATACTGCACAATAGAGTGCTTCGCAACATAGTTCAAGTCAGCTGGAAAGACAAAATTATAGCACAGAAACTCTACTCAAAAGCAAAAATAGCGGACATCACTACAACTATCAAGTCTTTAAAATGGAGCTGGACAGGCCATATAATGAAGGAAAATGAAGGTTGGTGTAGAGAAATCACAGATTTGGTACCATTAAATAAGAAAAGGAAGAGAGGACGTAGAAAAAAAGAAGCGAGAGAACGATAAATTTGAAAAAATCTGGGGGAAACTTTCATCCAAGGGGCGTCCATTCAATTCAATGTCTAATTTTCATATAAATAAACAAACAAATTTTCCAATTATTATATTTCAATTTTCACATATTCACACATTTCAAATATACCTTGTAATAATTGTTGTTAATATTTTGTTATAAAATTAGTTGCGTGTACAATAGAACGGAAATAAAAGTTTAATAATAATAATAATAATAATAATATGTACGGAGAAAAATTGTCAGTCATACAGTAAATGTTTATTTTGCTGAAATTTGTAATTTTTGAGTATGTTCGGTTTTTGTAAAAACCCTTCATTTATTAAATGCTTAAGTATTCAAATAAATCAGAAATTAAAACTCATTGAAATCTGCCATTCACCTTTTTGTGTTTTTCGTGTATATAGAAATTTTTAATTGTTCTATTGTGTTTTCTTTTTTGACGTAATTTGACATGTAGAATATAAAATGAATGTAGGGTTACCATAATTGAACAGTGGAAAGAGGACGCCGAGAGAAGCGAGGCCAAACCATCATTGGTCAATTTTTTTTACAAAAGGAGCGTGGTCGATTTTTATGTAATTTTATTAGCACAAATATTATAAATATGAGCACAAAAATATACAGTATTTTACATTAAGAGCCACATAAAAGGGTTTTTGCTGCTGAAAGGAAGAAATGACTGGTGAGCCGAACATGCGAGCCTGTTACCTCCTTGAGGCAGTAAAACAGTTATCACGGCATGTATTGTACAATATTTTATTTGTTACTCACTTGTAAATAAAATTTAAAATTATAACTCAAACCTGTCAGTTGCAATTGACATTTATTTTTAACACCTATGACAGTAACAAAACACAATTTTCACATGTCAACAACGTCACTAATGCGATAACTAAGTTGTAAAATTTTTACAAGTTAGCAACTAATTTTACAAGTTGGTAACCAGTAACCATTAATTTTCAAAATAATAATAATAATAATAATAATGATAATAATAAATTTTATTGATATATAATCAAGGGCGAGCTTCAACCTAAGGCTGCTCTTCCACCTAACCAACGAATAATACACACACACATATATATATATATATATATATATATATACATATATGTGTGTATTATTCGTTGGTTATATGGAAGAGCAGCCTTAGGTAACTAATAGACACGTTACAAAAATTAATCAATTACAAATAATTGAAAGTAATAAAAACATTGAAAGAAAAATTATGCAAATAATAATGCTCGTACATTTCTTTTGAAATTGTTTAAAGAAAAAATCTTCAGATATATATATGAAAACGCACCTTTTAATTTGGACTTTCTGAAGGTTGGTACAATGTACAAATCCTTCATTCTCCGAGAATAGTTATAATCTTTAATTTTAAATTTGTCAAATAAATATGAGACGGTTTTCAACAGAGGACATCTTAGAAATTTTGCGATATTTAGATATACAGGGTGTTAAAAAATAAGTGTCACAAATTATGAGGGCATACAGTACTGTTTCCGAGATATAAGGCAATGAAAAATTAGTTTTTTCGGTGTTTACCTCTGCTATCTCGAAGTTACGACTTTGATTAAATGAGACATTTTGTTTACCTTTCAGAGGCCATCTTAGATGTGTTTTTGTTTTTCAAAAAAATCAAATAATTGTACTGAGACAAAAGTTGTAGCGCTCTTGGCCACTACTTAGTTTTCGAATAACTTCGTAACTTTTAGAAAGTATAAAAAAATGTTTGATATAAAATGTTATTGTTTTTCTATACTTTATTCATGGACAAAATTTTATTCAACCTCTAGTCAGTTTTTCTTCGATTCTAATACAAAATGGCCTCTTTCTCAAAAACAGTTGGAGATCGGACCCATGTTGATTATACTTTTTTTACTCATTTTGATCAGTACTATATGCCCTCATAATTTGTGACACTTATTTTTTAACATCCTGTATGATCGTATTTACGCACACCGTATACAAAACGCAGACACTAATTTTGCAATAATGTTAGGCTCTGTTTGTCTGTCTGTGTGAGGTTCGGAATATATGTGCAGGCGTAATAGTCAAATAGTGGAAGAATAAGTGAATTGACAAGTTTAAGTTTCACTGACGAATTTAGTTCATTTTTAAATTGAAATAGTTGTCGTAATTTCAATCTTGCTGCGCATAATTTTACATTAAGATTTTCTAAAATTAAGATCTTTGTCAATATGAAGTTCTAAAATTTTAACATTATCTGTGCAAACTAAAATAGAACCATCTAACACTATATCAGGTATGTTACCACAGTCACTATGGATTAGAAGTTATGATTTGTCGGAATTAATTTTGAGACCATTGCTCTTTACCTATGATACAAAATCACTTAACTCTTTGTTGACAATAGCGCAATGTTCATTTATATGCGACTGTTCTATAGTTTCAAGAACCTGGGAGTCATCCGCATAAGAGTGAACTGAACAAAAATTAAATATATTTGGCATATCAGAGACAAATATTAAAAAGAACAAAGGTCCCAAAATTGATCCCTGTAGTACACCACATTGAAGAGGAAAATTTGATGAGAGTTGTGTTCCTTGTTTTGTACTCATATTAATGTAAAATGATCTATTTTGAAAATAGTTCCTACACCACGATACTGCGCTTTCTGAGAAGTTATAATAACTTAATTTTGAAAGAAGTAAACTGTGATCGATCATGTCGAATGCTTTTGAGAAATCTATTTGTATGACTAATAATGGATTCGATTTGTCTAGATTATTTAAAATAGTATCGATTATATTTAACATACATGTATTTGTGGTAAATCCTGACTGATTAGCAGGTGTTATTTTGTTCTCAAAAACATATTCCATGATCTGATCGCAGCATATTCTTTCGAGCACTTTAGACAAAGTGGGTAAAATACTTATTGGTCGCAAATCATCAAAAGTCACACAATCTTGTTGTTTTACCATTGGCCTAATTGCTGCTGCCTTCCCACCCTCAGGCACAACACTCTCTAATATACAAGTATTTACGATATGCGTAATATAATCATTTACAATTGTTAAATCATTAAAATCATTTTTATTGAAATTCCATCTACCCCAGTTGCATTAGATTTAATGCTGAGAATGATTTCTTTAACTTTATCGCTACTTACACATTTAAAATGAAAAGGTTCATGATGTACTCCTGCATATTTATTCTGCGAAAAGAAATTCATAGTACAAGGATTAGCAATTGTAGTGCTTACTTTGTCGAGCAAATACTGACCATAATTATTCGGATCGCAAATTGATTTTGGAATGCTCCTCACTGACTGTTGTTTTTTACCCCAATACGTTTTCAAAATTTACTTGTATTATTTAAATTGTTATTAATTGCAAACTCAAAGAAAGCTTGTTTTTCTCTCCGTATTGCACTTGTTGTGTAATTACGAAATTGTTTATGATATTCATATTTTGCGGGAGTTTTATGTTTCTTATACTGAGCAAGAGCCTTATCTTTTTTATCTGCATTATTTGAATAACATTTGTGAACCATGGACTATATGCTTTACTATATCTCGTTGACTTAATAGGTGCATGAATATCAAATAATTGTATATTGTTCTCGTTTAAAAATCGTACTTTATCATCTATATTGTTTATTTGAGTAATATTACTCCAAGGCACAGTATGACAGTCGCAATAAACTTTTCAGAATCACATTTGTTAAAATCCCTATATGTTACC